>LBNU01011258.1:75061-89976 GCA_014162995.1 Artemisia annua
AAAAAAAAAAAAAAAAAAAAAAAAAAAAAAAAAAAAAAAAAAAAAAAAAAAAAAAAAAAAAAAAAAAAAAAAAAAAAAAAAAAAAAAAAAAACTTTGCTTAAGGGGAAATAAGCTCTTACAAGCTCATCACCCTTCTGATAAGCTCACAAAACTTCTCCATAGTTTCTGTGAGCCTATCTCATTAGTCTACACTCATTTCCCTTTGCATCTCCGTTCCAAGTAAGTCTCCATTCTCATTTTAGTTTCCCTTAGGTTATCATCTTACTGCCTCAACTTAGTGGAAATTGCATTTTCATTTTCTTAGTGTTGTTTGCTGTTATTCTTGGTTCCATTAGCTCTAATAGTGATTAGGTAATCTGTGTAGGCCATAAAATTGTAGGATATAAGCTTAAAAATCATAGGTGTAGTATAAACTAGCTTATTAAGGTGTGTTTGGATTAACCTGGTTCTGTGTGTTTCTGGACTTAATCTGTTTGTTTCTCTGCATGTTAGGATCATATTATGTTAATAGTAGTCATAGCAGTCCTCTCTTTGGTCACTTAAATACAAGAAAGTCAAAATCCACAATAAACTTACAAATCTGTTGCATATGTAACCTGTAGCAGCTAGGATCTTGCCAATTGATAGAAATTAGTTGCATTTAGGAGAATTATACTCTACATTAGCTTAATATATCATTGAGGTTAAGTTTGAATCAGTAGAAATCCACCTTAGTCAAAATTAGGTTACAATCAAAAAAGTCAAGATAGGGTAAAACTGTCTCAATAGGACCTGTTCTAGGGGTATTTTAGGTAGACATTAGGCTTCTAAATTGCATAAGCTTGCTTCTGAGGTTAGTTTACATAGCATAGATTACATATAATCATTTCAAGTGATTCCAACAACATTCACTAGCTTAAATTTGGTCTTGAATTATGTCCCAACTCTGTTTCAGCAGCAATAGTAGGTTTTGAACACCTGTACTAGGGTTCAATTAGGGTCCAATTGGTGTCTAGAAATTAGGGCTTTTAGGTTTTTAGGGTTCTCTGGTAGGCTATCTATCTTTTGCCCCCCCCCCCTTTGGTTGCAGTAATTAGCTATCTAAGTGCTTAAAGATAAGCTAGCAATAGTGTCCCTAGGCCCTAGAATCTGTCCCATAGTGCAACTGCTTATGTACTTTTTCTTAGTGCTTTTCCAGCTTATTTAGGTTGCTTTGTGCTTATTTAAGTTGTTAGAACCCTCTGTGAACCTTTGGTGCATAATTGTTGAGAATTGCTTATAAATAAGCTCTTCTCAAACTGCTTATTGTGTCCAAAGTGCTTATTAGCGTTTGCTTTTTATAAAATTTTACTTTTCCTAGTCTTAAAATAATATTTTAGATTTCCCTGAAAAATTTCATAATTTTCCTAGGTCATTTAGTATTTATTTTAATTAAAACTAGTTTTAAAGTATTTTTAAATCCTTTTTAATTAATAATAATTCATAAAAAAAATCCAAAAATATTTTTTAGTTTTAAAATTATTTTTAGGTTATTTTATAATTATAAAAATTAAAATTTTGTTTTTCTAGCTTTATTTTATATTAAATAGTATTTTAGTATAATATAAATAGTTAAAAATAGTTTTTAATTAATAATAATTAAATAAAAAGTCAAAATAATATTTTTCTTTTTCCTAAAGTTTTCTTTTGTCATTTAGAATGTGGAAAATCATTTTCATCCCCTTAGGAGTAGTAATACTTTAAATTCACTTTTTATTTTGCGCGTTGACGTTTATTTTACGTTTTAGTTACGTTTTTAGGATTTAATTACGTGTTAGGTTTACGTGCTTTCTTATTTGTGCATTTTATTTTCTCGTAGTGTAATTTAGCTTAGGGTTCCCCATAAACCCCGCACATTCACTTCACGACTCACGATCACGACCCAACGAGCTCCATTTAAGCCTTCGTTGGGAAATACGACCCGGGGATACATATTTACCGCTGCTATCCTTGGAATATATACTACTATATATATATTGTTGTTGTATCAATGTTCAGACGTTCTCAGACACAATGATTCTTAACTTAGATCAACTACAACAACAACTTGACCAAGGAGAATCTTCCAGTATCGGATCCATGACTGCCCTTTGTGTGATCAACAAACAACTCCAAGTGTTCATCGATTCGAAATTCACTATGGATTATGACTACGATAGTCAGATGACATTAAAGTGTTTTGCTGATCACACGAGAATCGAGGTTGACACTTTCAGAGATACACTACTCATTCTCATGGGTAATGTCAAGGAGTTCATTAATGAAAACGGAGCTGATTCAACAATACAGTGACACTGCGGTTGATAAGCATGATACAAACAACAGCTCTTGGACTTATGCTACTCATGGCATTGATATTAATTATAGATCAGAAAATGTCCAAGTTCCATCTACTGAGGTACATGTCACTGATAAACATGATGTGCTTTCTAATGAACGACAACATACTGATCAAATTAAACCCACTTATGACACATATTTGTTGGAAAAGACTGATAGCAGTATCATTTCTAATTCAACAAATATGAATCATAAAGGGGGAGAAAGTGATCAGTATGTTGAACATGATGATGAGTCAAGTTCTTTGTTTACGACTGAGTCCTTTAAATCAAATAATATGGTTGATAAAGAAGTTTTTAATGAACTTTCAAACAGATTTTTACAACTTGAAAAACATTGTATTTCACTTGAAATCGCAATGCAACAAAAGGAAGAAAGTTTTCAAACTAACCAACCATGTAAAAATTCGGAACTTCCAGATTTCTGTGAATTCTTTATGATTAATGACTTGAAAGCTCAGCTAGAAACCAAAAACTTGACAATCAACAACCTGAAAAAACGTATTACTGAGATGTGTGATATGTGTAATGAAGTGAATGCTAAACATGAAAGTAATGCCATTGCAACTAGAAACACTGAATTGGAACTAAAAGTGGCTGAATTACTTTTAGATAATGAGTCTTTGAAAAAGCATTGTAAAAATCTGAATGAGTCAATCAAAGAAACGAAATCTAAGACGATAGAACAAACAACCTCTTTGATTGCCAAAAATGATGAACTCAAAGCTCAACTTCAGAATAAGGGTTTCACAATTACAGCATTAAAAAACGAGCTAAGAAAAGCAACAGGGAAGAGTGTGAACACTAAGTTTGCAAAACCATCAATCTTGGGGAAACCAGTTTCTCAATTGAATAGAAACCAATCCGTTGTTAGGAAACCGACTGCATTTAGATCTAAACGACCAAAATTTTCAAAAACACGGTTTGCATCCCAAGTTGATGCGGAACAAGTTTTGTCAAAACCAGTCACTCCACATTACTTGCCTAAGATTATTGCTTCTAGTTCTGTAAAACCTCAACATGTAGCTACTCCTGCTCCCAGCTCATCTAGGATTAGTTCGAAAACAGAGTCAAAACCAAGCATTAAGGGTCTAAATTCTTATGATATGAATGACTTGTACAAGAACTATGATCTAGAAAAGGCTAGGAAAAGGGCACTACTTCATAAGGATGGTATCTTAGGTTCACAACCTTGTATGATGCCTCCTAGGTTACTAAGGAACACTGCTAAGGTTCAACCTGTTAAGTCTAGGATCTACAATAAGTCATTCACAATGCATAAGAAGCAAAACAAACCTAAAACTTCTCCTAGGTGGATACAAACAGCTAAATCTTTGGAGACTAGGAATATCGATAAGCCTTCCATTATGCATAAGAAGCTTAGTGATCCTAGACCTTGCCATAAGTGGATTCCAACTGGTAGAATTTTTAAGTACGTTGGACTTAAGTGGATACGTACCGGAAAGGTGCTTACTGATGGCAATGCCATGGTTGACCGTGAAACCCCTAAGGGTTTGGATACTGATGTCACTAACCCACATATATGCAATCAAGTTTGTGATGTTAGTGCAGGTAGTCCTTACTCAGTTACAGGTACATCGATCATTCACTACATCAAAAGACTCAAAGTCTGGAGTCCTATAGCAAGCATATCTCCTGCCTCAGGAGGTGTAGAAAGTCAATGTTGATGTATGTGTGCACTATGACGTCTGTTCACATCAGTTCAGGCCTCGCTCTTCAATGAATATGACGTTTGAACACCACAGTTCAAGCCTCGGTTCTCAATGTCAACATTATGGTGTCTGCTGACAACACTTCAGGCCCCGTTCATCAAGGAAAAGAAGGGTGTATGATTCAATGCGCCTTATCTTCGGAAGAAGAGAAATCTTCTTAGTTTTTACCACTCTCAACAACATGTTTCATGCTCTCTCCATGTTCGTTCAGTCATCAAGTGGATCTACTTGTCGATGATCGAATTCGTCTTCACTTGCTCAATCAGGGGAAGAAGTGTGAATATACCACATGTCTATTTATGTTTGAAGAATGGTTATACGACTCTCCTCCAACACCTAATGTTCTACTCACTAAGGATGACTGGGATGTATGTTTGAAGAATACTTCCAAGCTTCAACGAATGTTGATCGTCTAGTTACTGAAGCTCTTGCTCCGGTTCCTGCTGACTCAACTGGTTCACCTTCGTCAATCTCCAGTGATCAAGATGCACCATCTTGAAGTATTACTCAGACTACTCATGAAACCCAATCTCCAGTTATTCCTCAAGGTGTTGATGATGACTATCATGATAGTGAAGTTGCACACATGAATAATGGTCCGTTCTGTTGTTCTGATCTCAAGGATTGTTGTTTATTCCAATGTGCACTTTGTAAACCAACCATAAGATCATAAAGGAAAATGTCGGCTAAGATTTTGGACATGGAATGTCATGTGATCACAGAGCTTATTTGGTATTATTTATTTGAGATTGAAGTAAAATTTCACGGGTGCGTGTATTTAGTATCTGAAGATATCGGGATTGGTTTGATGAAGATTCTTCGAGATCCTTGTTTGAACTTTTAACCTTTGCAATGACGAAGACTTGGATATCTAGTTATTTTGGTAATACTTCATTTCGATTACCACAAATTAACTATCACGTTAAGTGTCACACGTAGTTGTCGATATTCAAGAAGTGATGTACGTCTTATACTTGATGGTTGGTTGGTTGAAAAGTATAGAGTACTTAGAGATTCGAAGTCGCACGAACTCTCTACACCACTCTTAGTCACACATTAGCGCAAGTTTAAGTCACAAGTTCGGGTTAGCTTACTCCACTCTCAAGTTCATTATATCGGGTTTTCTCCATCACCGGGCACTTCAAATAGCCTACATAAGGGTTGGTAATGATAGTCATTAGAGTGTTTTTGAAGCAATTGATTCTCACATAATACATCATTCAATAAACTATCTTTTTCAATAAAATCATCACGTAATAAATCAACAAAGCCCAAAGTGATCTAATGTTCGTCTCACATGATTTCAAGTGTAATGTGATGCTGATTCTGAGGTATCAAATCCAGCAAGGGGGAAGGAGACATACATCTGAACGCTCAACGAGCACACGTGATAAGCTTTATACTTCTTAACTGAAGCTATTCCGGGAAGATAAATGTCACAACCGCAGAGACAATCAGTGTCTTAACTCGTTTTCTGGTGTATTATTCCATCTTCGTGGGGGAAGTGGTTTCTCGGTACTTGTGGTATATATTACTTCAGCTTTCAGTGGGAAGAAATATGAGAAGGACATTTGGAGTGTGAGATGATATTGCTTATCAACATCTTCATACGAGCTGTTATGATTTATGTTAAAGTGCTTCTGGTTAATGCTTCATGTATACATTGTTATACTGACTCCGATGAGTTCGCAACCATCATGGGAGAGATATGTGTACATCAGGGACACACAACAGGTTCACGTGATCGAGCTTAATCATTTATTTCAGAGTTTATATCCGTAGAGATGATCAGTGCTTCAACCTGTTACTTTGGTGTCACTATTTCTTCTTGTATTGGGTACATGTGTATAATATGGATTAAGTTGTTATACGTAAGATAACTGGAAAGCGTGCGATGAAATGAAGATGTTGATATCTTGTTCCCCTAAATAGACAAACTGCTCAAAACCGCAGAGTAATGTGAACATCGGGGATGCACAACAGGGTCATGAGATTGGGCTCAATTAGGTGTTCCAGGATTGATATATTTCAGAGATGATCAGTGTTTCACCTTGTTACTTCGGTGTTATCGCCTTCTTCGGGTTTCTGAGCTTCATACAATGAGACTTTTTGCATCACTTCAATGACTTGGGGGAAGTGGTCTCATGTAGGTGATTGTCGGTTTGGGGGGAAGCTACCAAAGCTTCACAATGAGGAGGCTAAAATTCAGCGATTTGGTGGTGTCTAGCGATTAACTTAGTTGTGAGATTTTAGTGATTTGTTAACTACTTGCATTTCGTGAATTGCTGTGACTTAAGTCATTTTGATTAGTCTGATTGTAATTTGACGTTGTGAGTTAATCTTTACGACTTGACTTATTACGATCGGATCTATTGTAACTTGACTTGTCGCGACTTGACACTTAGTGCTAATTGTGACTTATCCAAGATCTCGCTCAAGTCTAACTTGCATATTGCATCTTTTGGTTTCTTTTGTTGACTTTAGTAAAATCCCGGGTAAGAATCGATCTCTCGGTTTAAGTCACAAGAGTTGTAAAATCCCGTTTAAGATTACATCATGGCAACCACAAGTTCAGACGATAATTCGTGAGCCTCGAAAGCTTTGGTGGTGAAAGTTTAAGAGATGTTGACTACAGACTTCTACAACGAGCTGAACGATACTCTCATTTCGGTACTCATGTCAACATCTTCTTAAACTAATTAGTATCCTTGTATATATATTATAAAACCAAAAAGAAAAATACAGAAACTTTCAAAAACTAAAAAAAAAAAAAAAAAAAAAAAAAAAAAAAAAAAAAAAAAAAAAAAAAAAAAAAAAAAAAAAAAAAAAAAGAGAGAGAGAGAGAGAGAGAGAGAGAGAGAGAGAGAATCTTCTTTCTCCGTGTGCAAACTTCTTATCTTCGAAACTATGTTCCTCCATTAAAACAAACATTGCTTTGCACCGTCAAAATGGAACACGTTTTGAAGGGAATAAAATTTTCACAACATCATGAAGTTGGCACACCTTATCATAATTCTTCATGAAAACCCTCAACAATACAGACTAATGATTTTTGATCCTCGATTATTTTCCACGATTATGGGTTTCTAATTAGTTGTTGATTAATTGTTACAAAAATGTCTTAAATGAGCTCAACGGTCAAAAAGGCATAATCAGAGACTAAGGTTTATGTAATTATCGATTGGAGCATCTCTCTTTGATGTGTTTTAATCTAATTAATTAGTTCATATTGCCTTAGAGAACACTAATGAATGCTTGTTTAAGTGCTTGCCTGATTAGAAACAACATAGGTTGAAATCATGAGATTTAAGGCTTAAAATGTCGATGTTCTTTGCTGCTATTACTAGGTCATTTTTCTGAACAATATTCATGCACTATGATGCTTGCATGCGTGCAATGTTACAAAAATCATAATCCTAAACCATGATAAGAGTCGGAAAAATTTCGAGTGAAAGAACGAATTAATCTGTGATCATGTGTGTTTATTTGTGAACTCTGTGCACTTAGGTTGATTTAGAATGAGGTGTTGATTCATATGTATGCTTGTTTGTACCTGATGCATTTTTTCTGTGAGCATGTACATGTCATTTAAAGTCAAGATATGTTTTGTCAAAAATTTCAACTATTATCAAAATGGTTATTATGAAACATACTTTGAGGAGGATTAAATGTGTCAAAAGGCCAAACTTGAAACTGGATTTTAATGATGTGAAACATGTTTCTCAAACTCTACACTGTCGTTTTACACCGGTAAAGCAATTGTGGAGACCAAAGCGAAGTCGTTCAAATTCTTTCAAATTTTCAAAATCTAAAATGCTTTCGATGCATTATAAGAATGACTCTGCTTTCAACATCTCTAATGCCGGAAGATTTCCATTATCACAAAAACAAATCTTCAAAAAGAACCCCATGTGGTTCAACTTTAGAGGGAAATCTTCATTTTCAGATTTTAAAACTCCGAGAGAAACACCGGGTTTCTCAATCAACTTTTCAACGGAAAAAGAGTTTTAAATCTCCATGGATTCCAGGAGTGTTATTTCAAAATGAAACACCGGTTTTCAATCCTCGTTGGAATTCAATGTTAGGAAAGTGCATTGCTAAATCATTCTCTAAAACCAAGCGTGTACTCCATATTGTACATATTTTTCTTTTTTCTTCAAAAAAAATGTAAATAGAAAAATATAAAATCTTCAAAAACCATAAAAAATCAAAAAATTGAAAACACCAAAAATAGTTTTTCAAGGCATGTCTTCTGGCATCGATAACATTTATGGACCTATAAATGTCATTCAATAATGACACGGATCTTTAAATGAAGTTCGAACAGAAGTTCAAAATGTTTTCAAAACATGCCTAAATGGCTTGCTATTACTTCAGATAGCAACCCGCTTTTCAAAATGAGGAAAACACGTCGCTAAAAAGACGGTTGTTCCTAACAACGGGTGAACCTCACCCGGGCATGGATTACGTTACATCCGTGAACCCTCGATCTGATGTATGTTTCAGTGCATCATTTCTAGTAAAAGAAGAGAAGTCTTCTTTCATCCCAAAATCTCTCTCATTTTATGATTCTTCAAGAGAGTTTTTGTGGTTTACAAGGTGGCTATTGGACTACCTTGTCGCTCAACTGAATGACTACAGCTCTTTAAATAGAAAACGGGTCATTAATTGAGGATGAGCGTATTTGCTCAAAATTTCTGCACCTTTCTGCACTTTATGCACCAGCAGCAGTGAATAAGTGTCTCAAAAAATCAGTAAATATTCAAATCTGACCACATTTTCTCCCATGTTTGTAAACTCATTTAAATCAATAGGGATCACAAAATATCAAATGATTTGAAATTTTTTGATCGGGGGAGAGAATGTGATTTAAATATGAAATCTGAAAAAAATGTGATGCTTTTGGACTAAAATGTATGTTCTCCCGTATGTGCTAATTTTTTTATTATTTGTTTAAATTGAACCAATGCACATATTGAGGGGGAGCAAAATGGTTTGTGGTGAATAAAAGATTTGGCATCTCATGTGAGCGTGACTCAGAATTGACGAAACACAAACGTTTGAATTCGAAAGGTTATCCAAGTAGAAGGTACCGTTTCGAGAAACTCTTTTTAAATGTATACTTTGACGGGTCTAACTTCCTTATTAAGGAATGTTAACAACTTCAAGTTAGTTATTAAGGCTAGTTATCACCTAAAAGCTGATAATGGATCCCTTTAACTAAGCAACGTAAACGTGTCCCTAGGGTATATGTCTATTAAGAGTGGATCAATTCAAAAAGTGCAACTCACCCCGAAATGTGCAAATTTCTATCTAAAACCTATGAGCACATGTTAAGGGGGAGCATTTGAAAATTACAAAACTCTCAAAGTGCTAGCAAAATGTGTTTCTTAATCATAAACACTTTGAGAGAATTTTCAATGATTTGGTCAAACAGCAACATAGGATAGTCATGAAGTTATAAGGTGACTAAGGTTAAGAAAACCGTCCTATGATCCGCCAGAACCGAAGGGATCTACCCAAGGACAATACCAAATAGATAGTATTAGAAAGTCCTTAGGTATGATTATGAAAAAAAAAATGAGATAAATGAGAAAGGAGAAAGAAGGAGTTGAAGAATTAAAAAGAAATGAAATGAGAAAGGGTGAAAAGAAATAGCCCTCCCATTATTCAACCTTAGGGCAGAAACCGGGTTCAATTCATATGCTACTGGTTGTTACTAAGACGACGTCGGTATTGAAGAAAAGACGTCATGGACCCAGTGACGCACTGCACTAAACCTTCTAACCACTCAAGTTCTCTCAAAAGAGCTTGTTTCATTCTCACGGGGAACCCTGCATAATCTATCGACCGCTCATTACGAGTTATGTTGATATTGAAACAGGAGACACCGCTCCAGTCTCCGACAACCAAATAATGCACTTATTGAGTCTAGAGCCACGAGATGCATCAAAAGATCTCTTAGGAACACTTAATCCTTCTACACTGTTGTTCAACATTAAGGACACCAGCTGTAATATTTTGAGTCCTTCGCAGATCTTAGCAATCTGCCAAGAACGCTTATGAGGGATTATACACAAGTATTTCCCAGTGATTGAGTGGAAATTCCTGCCAGGGCCAACATCAAACAGCCCTGACAGCAGGTCACTTCGGTAATCTCTCGTAGATTACGCTTAGTGTTCTCGGTGGTGTTCCAAAACGGTCTACAGTCGTGGGGTGATCTCCAGCGACTCACCTAATCGTTGATGTACTTCGGTATGTCAGTGTAAGCCCTTTCGGGGATATCCGATTAGGAACGGCCTTGGTAAGGATTAAAGAAAGTCTTCACACTATGCTGTTGACGATCTCGAAGTCCGAACTTGTAAGTGTTGGTATGTTTATTACTAACCAATTTTCATGCAGCTCAACATACCAAACTTATCACTTTCACCACCATTACTCTAGTTCCACATGCTCATACCGACATCTAACATGAGTATTCAGACCTAGTCAAGCATGGAGATTCACTCAACAAAGATGTATGGGCATGTTGGAAAGGCGTTTAACCACCGGAGACAATGAAGTTGGCGATTGTTGCTGATTGTAGAAAAGATGTCGAATCATCACCTCATGCTCACACTTCAACATCAAAGTCAACGAAATCATGATCATAGAATGGGCTTCAACTATGCTTCCACAACTCTGATGTAGAAGATCATGATCCAGAAAAGTGTGAGCATGCCAACACAAAGATAGTCAGATCACATGGAGACATTTATACTCAAAGATGACTTGAAGATACTCATTTGGATGATGAACTCGAAATAATGCCAAAGATCATCCTACACATCAAACAAGTCATCTAGAGTCCGTTGCTGAATGCACAAAGTTCTTGACAATGAAGAATCAACAACCGCGAGCTACAAAGATATCGACAAAGATTTAGATGCTAGAACTCAATGTTTAATTTCCAGGGGTGACCTCCCTTAGGGGGAGATTGTTAGGAATACGTTTTTCTTATTGAAGATTCGGTCACCCCAAGTATTGTTAAGCATCGTGTAGCTCGTAGTATTTATTATATTAGTAAGAACGTAGATTAGTATTAGTTAGTATTTGTGGTGTCGAGTCGGGTCTTTTACCCACTGTCAGCTCGATCCACAGCCTAGTAGAGGCAACTAGTAAGTGTAAGTATAAATACCCCTCTCCACTTGTGGAGAGGGTTGGAACTTCTAATCTAAATTCACATAGTTCTCTTCTCTCTCTCTCTCTCTCTCTCTCTCTCTCTAAGTTCCCTACTCTCCCTCTTTCTCTCTCTAAACTCTTCTTCTTCTTCTTTTATTCTCCTTTAATTCGATCCAAACCACAAAGAACATACATGTTATGAATTAGTGTATCTTACACACAATTTGGTTTATCATTTAGGCATCTAACATAAAAAAAAACCCCCCAAAACATCCATCATTTGTTTATCAAACTCAGCATATAGACAGTCCTAAATCATCCATCATAAGTTCCTCAAACTTAGCCAAATTAACCATATATAGAGACTTCCAAAACATCCATCATATGTTTCTCAAACTTAGGCATCTAAGTGTTTTTAAAAATCAATAGCAACTAACGGAGAAGAACCCTAACCATAAAAAGCCCTAAATAAACAAACAAGAACCCTAACCATAAAAAACACTAAATAATCCTCGAAAAATTAAAGAAACCCTAAATACAAATAATTAAATAATCAGATAAACCAAAAACAATAAAATAATCCTCGAATAATTAAACAAACCCTAGCACTAAAATACAAATGATATCAGACAAAAACCCTAACCCTAACATCCAGTAACCCTAAATCAATCACAAAATACTTACCCTAGCAAACATCGTTTTTTAAACCTTAGATCGGAAAAAACTTAATACAACGGTTGCTTCAGATCTGAATGTGTCTAATTGCTAGAGTTAAGGTTTCGATTTGTTAAACAATTAGATCAGTGGTGATGTCGTTTGGAACTTGGTGGATCCGATGGTTGTGGCGATCTCGCTTGAATTTTGTTGGATACGATGGTGGCGGCGATGTCGTTTGGATCGCCTGAGTTAGAGAGAGAAAAAAGTTTGAGTTGGGGTAAATGATAAGTGTGTGAAGTGTGAGTGTGTGATAGTGATAGAAGTGTGTTAAAGAAGTTTTGTGTATAAATAAAGTGTATAAATGTATAAAAGAAATAAAAAGTAAATTAGTAATTTTTTTAATGAGAGTGTTTAATTGTATTTTATAAATAGTGTATAAAAGTATAATAGTATGGCACAAGTACCAATACTATTAAAAAAATAAAATTGTGTACTTTTTACCTAACCAGTCGCCCAAGAATACACATGGGTGGGACCCAGTCGCCCAAGAAAAATGTACTATTTAACAATATAAAAAAACTATACTTTTTTCCTAAAAAACAAAAAATGCCTAGTCGCCTAAGAATGTAGGCCCCAGTCGCCCAAAAATAAAGCTATTATCCCTAGTACTATGTAAGTACAATGTGGGTCCAAGGATAGGGACACTTGTCCCAAATCTGTGAGAGTTGCCCAAAAAAAATTATGGGAGAGGGTCGCCCATGAGGTATTTGGGGAACTAGGATTTTTTTTGGGTGAATGGGATACACTAGGTTGTACCTTTGGGGTGATTTGAACATTGAGGATACTCTAATAGCTTCGTGGCGATTGATAGTTTGGGAAATAGCATTTCACACTAATGTTATGATTTCTGTTGTAAGTTTAGCTTGAACAATAACTGGGATATATGATGTATTGCTTAGCAACTACTCCGTAGTCCGTACACTGATTACTAGTCAAAAATAGTGAATACTCGAGTAAACACGCAACATCATTTTGCTTATCATATAAAAGGGACCACAATTTCCACATGCATTAGATGTAAGACAATTTGTCCATTATAATCATTACATTTGAAAACGACTACCATTGAAGATCTTAGACCGAGTGTAAGGCTACATTCAATAAGGAGGGTCGACCTTTGGTTGAAGAGGGTCAACATCGGTCGTTCTTGCTGCACATCGGTATATACCAGTCTTTCTATTGAGTCAGTCTTTCTATTGGGCCAGTATATACCAGTTGGGTTTTTTTCATAACTTTGTTGCCCCTCCAAATAATGGGTCCTGGGCAGCGGCCCATGTCACCCCTGCTAATATCCGGCCCTGCTACTAGTCTTAGACAAAGGATTGGAAGAGAGAGAGAAAAAAATAAATAAATAAATAAAATAAAATAAAATCTCGCGACTAGCGCATTTAGTTTTACAAATTAAAATAAAAAATTTGTAAAAATCACCTCTCTTTTACAAATAACTATAGCCTCGTAACTAATAATCTTATGCTAGACAAACTGACCAAGGTTGTATAGGCTTGTAGCATGCAAAGATTATGTTAAAATGATTATCAACCTTAAAACAATGTTACATCTAAATTATATAACCTATATTTAAATCAACACTAGTTTAAAACCCAATAGGCCAATAGGTTCTACTATTGGTACACCCTGGCTCACATAAAGTACATATGTTTGTACTTTTTACCCCTCTTTGTCCTTCTGTTTATGATAAAACACGGTTTTTTATCAGTTTCTGTTTTGTATTTTTTATCAGTTTTATATTATATTTTTTTCCGCACTTTCCGTTTCATAGTTTTGTAATATGAACAAAATTATTGAAGTAAAAAATAAATAAATAAATAAATAAGTACAACATGTAAACTTTTCAATGACCCGTGGTTTCTTATCCAACAATCAATCCAAAAGTGAGTTTGATTTCCACTCAGAACTTTTCTTTTTGTTTTGTTGCTGATAGATTGGTGCTTGAAGATGGCTCTTGGCAATCTAAGTGGACGTGGAGAAGACATCCAAGTGGTCGTGCGTCTGGGGAATTAAATCTTCTTGTAAGTCTCATTAACGGTCTTGTTCTTGAGTCTCATCTTGATGATAAATAGTTTTGGTCTCTCGATGATTCAGGTGTTTTCTTAGTTAAATCATTAAGTACAGCCGTACATGATAAATTGTTTTCGAACAATGACCCCGATCCCTTTTTTATTTGGAATTCATGAGTACCGCGTAAGGTGAATGTATGTGTTTGGCGTATGGCTTTAAACCGGCTCCCCGCTAGATCTAATTTGATTCGTCGTGGGGTGTTAATTCCCTCGATTGTATGTCTATTTTGTGGCATATATAGATGAAGTATCTCTACAACATTGTTTCCTCTCTTGTCCCATAATTAAAATTATATGGCGTAAGTTATGGAGTCGGTGGAGGTCTCCTCAATTATACAATTCGTCTTTAATGGAAATTCTTGAAGGAAAGCCGGGGTTTATTCATAACAAGTTGGTTGCAAAACTTTTTCACGCGGTTTATGTGACATTTATTTGGCATGTTTGGAATTGGAGAAATAAACTTCTTCATGCTTCTTCGGACGCCGAGGCAAATGCCATTCGTCATGAGGATATTTTTCCTTCGGTGTAAAGATTGTCTCTTTTTTTTTTTTAGAAAGATAAAGATTGTCTCTTTTATGGGTCTATAATCGTTCTTCCAGGAAACACTTTTCTTTAAATTGGATCCAAAATCCCGGTGAATTGGCTTCATCTTCACTTCCCTAATTTTTTGGTTCTTGATGCAATTTGTTTCGATGTTTCTTTCTCCGGTACTCTATCTTGAAGCCCGTTGTTTTTTTTGTTGTTTGTCGTTGCCTACGTGGCTTAATAACATCTTTGCTTCTTCAAGAAACAAAAAAGTGCAACTTGTAAATTTGAGAGTTATTTATAACGTATCACTGGACCAATATCAAATAATGCTAAATTTAAA
>LBNU01011262.1:3705-15852 GCA_014162995.1 Artemisia annua
TATATATATATATATATATATATATATATATATATATATATATATATATATATATATTATATATATATATATATAATTTTGTCAACTAATTTTTTGATATTTGTTAACTAATATATATAGATATATAAATAAATAAATTTAAATAAATATACACATTAAAATATATAAACACGATAACAAAACAATATAAAAGGAAAATGAAATAACTGACCGAGAGTCGAGGTATGACATGCGCCTTCTTTTCCTCTTCGATTTTGTGCCAGGACTCGTACCACAACGGGAACTCCCTAATCAGCTCACCACAGAAGTTACTGAACCACATAGCGTTGTCGCCGACATGAATGAATGTCCCCTAATCATTGTAGTCAAACTCAATATGCTGCGGGCCGAAATCACGCACGACATTCTTGAGGGCTACGTTCTTGGTGGCTCTACGCACACCCGTCCTGCCGCCGCCATCCCTCCCTCCACTTGCCCTACCCCTGCCCCTTCGGTGGCCAGTTCCTACAAATTTGAGTGAGTGAAAACACATCATAAATTAACAAGTAACCAAATACAAATGATCAAGTTTAAGTTTCTTTTAAAATAATCCAGAAATTCTTACCACGACAACCGCTTTAAAGACTGCGCGTGGGAGGTGGTGGGTCACCGGCACCGTCACAATCGTGACCGCGTGCGACTGCTGCCATATGTAAAAGTACAAGTTGAATAACATGTAGAAATTCATGAATAAATTAACATAAGCATGCACACATTCAGATACATACAAATTCAAATAATATACACAATTAAACAATTCATAACAATTTCATTCAAATAAGTGTCGTTTTACAAGGTAACTTAAAATCAATCTGCTAAATCATAATCACTATCATAAATAGCATTAGTCGCAACTTCAACTTCATCATCAGAATTGTGTGCGACTTCATTGTCAGAAGCTGCTAAATTATAAGGATAGTCATCTTCATCATCAACAAAATCAACGTCGTCATCAACAGGAATGATTGGTGGTGGTGGTGGTGGTGCCTCAACTAACGTAGAATGACCATCGATATTCAAGGTTTGAAATTGCAAATCATTCAAATTAGCAGACAGCTCGAGATCAAATGAGTTGTTGCCATGTATCACATCATCATCGTCTTCTACCACGATGACATCCTAGGTTGTGTTGTGATTCACATCTTGGACGAGGAGTGGTCGTCTGGCAGGATCTTCAAGGTAGAAGACTTGTTTTGCTTGTGTTGCGAGAATGTAAGGTTGATCTTCAAACGCATAGCTACATGCCCAAATTTGTGTCATGTTGTTTCTGGTGTTAAAACGTTGGACTCTACGGTTTTTGTTGGATACGTCGAACCACTTAACTCGAAACAACACAACTTTGAACTGGGTATAAGCAAACTCTAGAATTCCTTCTAGCTGACCATAATACATTTCTCCTTTCTTCTCATCAGGTGAACAAATTCCGCTGTTCTGAGTTGTACCTTTTATATCGCGACTATGTACGACAAACTTCACACCGTTGACTACGCAAGAGTTGACTGAGATTGAGGTCGGTGATGGTCCACAAGCCAAAGCGAATAAGTCGGGAGTACAACTTGGGTCATTGGCTATGTAAAGATAAGAATAGATAGAGATGAGTAAGACATGTCGCTATCAGGAAATTCCTTAAAAATGTTCATGATATTAGAATAAATCGAAAAGATAACTTGGGAAAAAGAAATTTCAAAATAAAAACACATACCTCTCTAACTCGTCCATGTACGTGTCGATCTCAGGACTGTTGTGAAGTACATACCATATCACTTTCTTCATTTCTTGGAGACCTAACCGAATAATTGTCTCTTTATCAGACTTTTTACATAGTGATCGGAACACCTGAAAATCACTTGTTGGGCTTCGACAGTCCTGAGATGCAGTGGGACGATTAAATTTCGTCCCAACACCCTGAAAATAACGAGAACAAAAAGTTAATGCTTCTTCTGCAACATAACCCTCCGCTATTGAACCTTCCGGCTTAGCTTTATTTTGTACATAGTTTTTTAGCTTCTTCAGGTATCTTTCAAATGGATACATCCACCGAAATGAAACAAGCCCGCCTTCAAGAGCCTCTTCAGGTAAATGCATAACCAAGTGAATCATAATGTCAAAAAAAGCTGGAGGATATATTTGCTCGAGACTGCACAAAATATTGATCAATTGGTCTTTAGCTTTCACCATGTCATTCACCATCAAAGTTCGGGTGCAAATTTGCTTAAAGAATGAACAAAGCTCGATTAATGGTGTATAAGTCTGTGCGTCCAAGTATTGCTGAAGTCCATAAGGAAGTAACCGTTGCATCATTATATGACAGTCATGAGACTTCATGCCNCTATTTGATTGCAGGAAATCTTTGAGCTGAAGTCCCACATGCGTTCACCCCGGTGGAAGACCATCGAAGACGGAATCAACGATTATCTCGCAATTCGCTACAGGGACAACAAGCACGAAATGAAGCGAGATTTCTGGACTATACCAGGTGGGGCTGAGAAGGTGGATGAGATACGGAGGTAAATTTTTTGATATTTGTCAATTTTTTTTTAATATGTTAGCAATTGATATATGTTAATTTTCTGTGTTTGTTATTATGTTAGAAACCCTCCTTCGAACATGGAGCCGTTTGTGTGGGAGAAGCATATTCAGCTCTACCTCAATGACATGCATGCCAAGAGGGCCAAAATCAATAAGGAAAACATGCAAAGAACAAGTGCACTAGCCGCCACGGATCTCGGTCGTTGGCCGCATCTCGGCACGAATACGTAAGACACATTATGATTATTTTACATATTGCTCATTATATGAATGGTATTTGATTTGTCGTTTTTAATTTGTTTCACCTTATATGCATGTGTAAATATATATACAATTTGAGAGGAGTGAGAACCGTCAGTACCCCTCCCTCATACAGAGCTTTCACGACCAGCATTGCAAGAAAGGTGTATGGTTGCAGGACGAGGCTCGTGTTCAATAAGTAAGTACCGTTTTATTTTTATTTTATTTTATTTGTTTTTTACACGCACTTTAATGATTTATTGAAACATAATGTAGTAACCCGAGTAATATATTAATTTTATCATTTTTTTTTCAACTACATAGGAAGAGATGTGCGCACTGCGGGATCTGAGATCTAGCACGCCTAGTGGGAGAGTCTACACAGAGGAAGAGATACTTGCCAAGGTTTAAAGGGTAAGCAGCGGGGTTATATAGCCGGTAGGGGTAGGGTGTTAGCACTTGCTGGCAAGACAAGGTTACCCATGCCGCCTTCCGGTTCGTACAGTGGGCCCGAGATTGACAGGATGTTTGCTGACAAAGATAAGAAGATCAAAGAAGTTGAAGAAGAATCTAAGGCCACTAAGCTCCAACTCAATGCAATTATGTAAGTCATGAAGACTAACCCTGATCTGTGGACCCAGTTGATGAGCCAACTGCCTTCTCAAACCGAGGTATGCTCGGGCAGTGGGAGTGGGAGTGGCGCCGGCGAGGCAGGCGGCTCGGGCAGTGCCGATATCGAGGATGATAGCGATTCCGATGATGACGAGGGGCAGTGAGGTATATGTATGAGTTATATTTTTACACTTTAACATTTTCTTGCCTCCGCTATTGATCCTCATCCATATTATGTACACTATAACACTTTAACACCTTTACTTTGTCCATCCGTATGCTATTTGACTCATCCGTATGTTAGTATTGTACACTTTTAACATTTTGGCGACTTGAACATTGCGGATATAGCAACTTTTGTGGTATTGGCAGCTTGTAACA
The DNA here is from genome assembly GCA_014162995.1 of Artemisia annua. Classification (NCBI taxonomy): domain Eukaryota; kingdom Viridiplantae; phylum Streptophyta; class Magnoliopsida; order Asterales; family Asteraceae; genus Artemisia; species Artemisia annua. Next base: position 7,507 of record LBNU01011262.1, read on the forward strand.
CCCGTTTTGTAGAATTTGTAACGTTTTAACGTATTTGAGGGTGTTTATCAATTATATATAAGTGTTTTAGTCGTTATAACTTGTTTTGGGATATTGGCATGTTGGTATTGGTGAGTATACAGGTTTTGGTTGTGTAGATTTTTTTCGGAAAAAATTTGGAAACCTGCTGCTGTGCAGCAGCAGCAGAGTATAATACCGATGCCATGTCGTCGGCAAATTAAACTAATAGTTTCACTATTGTTTCGTTACCCGTTTGACTTTTTGTTGACCGTTTTTAGTGTCGACATGGCGTTGGCATATAACTTCTGTTAATACAAATATCGCCTAAAAACGTTATTTATATTTTACGATCTTTGCTAAGTTTTGTTAACGACAAAGTGTATACTTTAGTTTTTAGTAAAACATGATTTTAGTTTTAGTCTTGCATAACTAGACTTTATTTGCTACATTTACATTTCATATTAAACATAACATTTTCATATTTTTAAATATAGAAAATGTAACATGACATCATGTGCATTTATGGAAAGGTTTCTAAATCTAGTAGTTGACCTTCCATAAGATCTCTTACACATTTTAGAAGGTTTCTTACTCTATCTATTGTGTGTTGACTTGAAGAGACTTGATTTGACATTGCTAGATATGGAAAGATTTCTTGAAGACTTTGACTGTCAGACCTGGCGGAACCCTGGGGTTACAAGGGCGGAACCCTTGTTTTGGTTCCGCCGGATCCACCAGGCTGCTGGTTTGGTTGGCAAAGAAGATCACAAGAAATCTCTTATCAGTTCTCATTATAATTTACACATACATTCTCATTGCATTCATCTAACTCATTAACATTTCATTTGTGAGATCTTTTGTAGCAAAGAAGATCACAAGTTCATACCAAAAGTTACAAGTCTCAACATAACGTTGCAAGTCTTGTTAGCTTAGTTTTGTGTAACCTAGTGAGGTTTATACATCTATTCATTGTGTACTTTCAGTAGTGATCGGTTAGTATTTTAGGCCTTAAAATACATAGTGTGACGGGGGTGGTTGTACCCATGTAAAAGAACTCAACATCTAGCTTTGTGTCGGTAATCTTGTGTAAGCGACGTGTAAGGTTTTCTCCGCCGGTGAAAGGAGCTTGTTGACTAGTGAAAGAAACTCTCGAGTTGGATACTCGGGGCGTGGAGTAGGGCAAGGAAAAAGAGTCCTTGTAACCGAACCACGATAAACTATCGTGTTGTGGTTTGATCGTTTCTTTCTTTATTCTTGCATATTACATATTGTCTTTTAGATTAGATCTTTGATTACACGGAACGTTTTAAAAGATAATTAAGTTAAAAACCGGTAAACTATTCAACCCCCCTTCTAGTTTTCCACAATTGGCATCAAGAGCTACGTTACTCAAGCTTTTAAAATATATTGTGTTTTAAAACTTGAAACGATCCATGGATTTTGAAAATTACAAAGAAGGACAATCTATGCAAAGACCACCACTGTTTGAAGCTAATGGTTTCATATATTGGAAAAACCATTTTGAAACTTACGTGAAGTCAAAAGATATAGATCTATGGTATATAATTATTGAAGGTGATAACATAGCTACTTTTAAGGATGGTACAAATAGTAAAAATGAGGATAGCTCTTTTACCAAACACAATGAAGATCAAAAGAAATTGATTGCTAAAAATAATGAGGCAAAAATGAAAGAGTCTTTATGTGTAAAACCGCTAAAGAAATTTGGCAATCTTTAATAGTCACTCATCAAGGAAACTCACAAGTTAAGGATAACAAAATTGATCTTCTTGTTCAACAATATGAACAATTTACTATTCCCGAAGATGAGATTATTGATTGTGCTTTTGCTAGGTTTAACACTATTATTACTTCACTTAAAGCACTTGATGAATCTTTTTGTAGCAAGAATTTTGTCAGGAAATTCCTTAGAGCACTCCATCCGAAGTGGAGAGCCAAAGTGACGGCAATTGAAGAATATATGGATCTTTCAAGCATGTTACTTGATGAGCTAATTGGAAACCTCAAAGTTCATGAAATGGTAATGGAAAAAGATTCGGAAATAGTTAAAGGCAAGAAGAAAAAGTCAAGTCTATTGCATTGAAAGCTAGTGTTCAATCAAGCAATGATGAAGAATCTAGCTCGGATAATGATGATGAAAAATATGCAATGGCCGTTAGAGACTTCAAGAAGTTCTTTCGAAGACGAGGGAAGTTTGTAAGGCAACCTAGAGATGATAAGAAAGCTTCCCGAAAAGATCGTGATGATAAGAAAGAAAAGAGAGAAAGAAAGTGCTTTAGGTGCGGAGACACAAGTTATCTCATAGGAGAATGTCCAAAACCACCCAAAAGTAAAACTCAACGAGCTTTTGTAAGTGGTGCTTGGAGCGATAGTGAAGATGATGACGAAGAGCCAAAGAACGAAGAGATTGCTTTCATGGCTCAAGACTCAAATGAGGTACAATCCGACTCATCTTGTTCTTCTATTGATGATGATACATTGCAAAAAGAATATAACAAACTTTGTGAACTAAGTTTAAAAATCATAAACAAAAACAAATTTTTGAAAACTAAAAAGGAATTTTTGAAAAATGAAGTCTATGATTGATAATGCTCAAAGTTAACATGTTTTTAGGAGCGTTATTGTAGATTTTATGGTCACTTTTATGAACTTATGGTACTTAATTGAGCATAATTCGTATTTTAGGTTCATGGAAGCTCAAAGTAAGGAAAATGCAGAAAAAGACGTAAAAACGATCAATAAACGAAGATTTATGCATGTACGAAGAATTCCCGACAAATGAAAGTCTCTTGGTGTATATTCGAGAAGATAAAAGTCATGAAGTTGTCACTCCAAAGACTCAAGAATAAAGTACAAGAAGGAAAACGAGAAGTGAAATTAAGAAAAGAAGCTAAAACGAAGAATTATTGGAAGACTCGTTGTTCCCAACACACCTTCACCATTTTGGCCATAAGTTGAGCATACGAACTCCGATTTAGGTGATTCAAGCGGCCACGGAAAGCTAAGAGAAAGATCTACAACTTTGAAGTTTACCATTTTCTGCCAAAATGCATCCATCCGATCGGATGGAGCCCATCCGATTCGGATGGAGCTAGATGTCTCATCCATCCGATCGGGATGGAATCCAACCGATTCGGATGGATGATTCTGACCTCCCCAAGTCATTTTTAATGCTTATTTAAGTGTCTTTAAGCCCCAAGTCCGATCATGTCTTCATAATAACTCCATTTACTGCCATTTTATGACACTTTGTGCCCAAGAAACTTGCTTGGAGGCTAAGGCTTGATTTCTATTATAAATAAGACCCTTTTGGCTTAGTTCCAGGTGTGCAAATCGAGCCTCCACCCTCAAGGACGAATTTCCACCAAAATTAAGGTACAATTCCAGCCTCCACCTTAAAGGAAGAATTGTTACCGTGTGCACTTCTAGCCTCCACCCTAAAGGAAGATTTGGCACCAAAACAAAGGCGCGATTCCAGCCTCCACCTTAAAGGAAGAATTGTTGCCAACTTACCATGGTGAATATCAAGCCTCCACCCTAAAGGACGAATCTTCACCAAGTGCATTTCTAGCCTCCACCCTAAAGGAAGAATTGTCACTACCTTTGCCTATTGTAATTCATACTTTGGGTAAACTTTGTTACTTTTATATTTCATGATGCTTATGATTACCATGTTTGTTAAAGACTTATGTTCGGTTGAATAATATATGTTTAGTTGGGAATTGTTCACTTACATTGGTGAATAGTTTATCTAGAGTGTGGTTGCTATAGTTCCACATGTTTCTTATCATTGAAATTCTCATCATATTTGGTTATATTAGAACTTGTCTCGTTTATTGTTTTGATTAATTATTATTGTGGTTTGATCCGTGACAATCATAACCACCAACTTGTTACTTGCTTAAACAAACAAACAACACTTGAGTGCAACCAAGTCTCTTGGGACGACCTTGATTTACCACTACTATACTACAATTGACTAGGGTATACTTGCCCGAATGTGTTCCTAGTTAACCGGTAATTCTTGTTTCTATAAATTTTAAAACATGGTTGGCAAAACGCACATCAAGTTTTTGGCGCCGCTGCCGGGGACTTGTGTTTGTATTCTTGTGTTTGTTTGATTGTCTTCTTGATTGATAAATTGTTTGCTTGCTTGATCATTATTCCGGCACCGCCGCAACAGATTATTGGCGCAGGTTGCCGGAGTTTTGGTTTCATGTGTTCTAAAAATGCTTATTTTAATGTTTGCTACCTAAATATGTTAGAAAGTGTTGAAGAAAAAATGTGTGTAAAAAAAAAAACCACCAAAACCAACCAGAAATGTCCAACCGATCGGCTGGCCATCCAACCGATCGGCTAGACTACCCAAACCAATCCAACCGATCGGTCACAACCCGTAACCGATTCGGTTGGAGGGTTCTGTCCCAAATTAATTTTAGTTTTTGTTTTTTCTTGTTTCATGAGTTTATGTTTAATATGATATGTGATCTCTTGCATGTTTTTTTTTTTTTTATTCGTGTTATTTTTGTCTAGCTTAGTTTCGTATTAACTTTGAATAAGACTATCTTGTTTTAGATTGTTTTGTTCTGATTTGCGTTACGTGACTAATTATGTTTGCTTGCGTCTATGTGCTTGTCATTTTCTGTGATCGTGACTTTATTTTTTTAATTTTATTTTTGTTTTTTTTAAGTGTCGTTTTATGTTATTTATGTTTTTTTTCCTAGTCATTATGTGTTTATGTGTTTTGTTTAATTGTGTTTATTTTTGTGTTCGTTACCTTCTTTGTTCTTGTTTGTCAATAAAAAGTTTTTAGTAAAAATTGTTTTCATAAAAAAAAAGTTTTTTTTACAGGTTCGATCCAACCGATCGGATGCTGCCCGCATCCGATTCGGTTGGGTGTTTTGCATAAAACCAACCGAACGGATGGATTTCCATCCGAACGGTTGGGGCTCTCGTAAAAGTTTTTAAATTCCAACCGACATCGGTTGGATGTCTCGGTAAAATTTTTTAAGTTTTGTTATTTTGTGTTTTCTTTAGTATTTGATGTTTAGTTTATGTGAGTTAATGTTTAGTAAGTGCTAATATTGCTTAGTTGCTTATTTAAATGTTATCTTTAGTTATTTTTCATTTTTCATATTTTATTCTTGTGTGTTTGTGTTTAGATCGAGTATGTTTAAATGTCTTTTGTGCAAGAGTGTCATTTCTTTTATTCTACTTAAACTCAGTTTTGCTATTCTTTTTTATTTAGTACATTGTGAATAAATAAGTACGTTGTTATTTAAAATAAAATGTTTTGAACTTTGTGGGTATGTTCACTGGAAACCCTCACGAGACTTCACTCGTCCACTCGGGCCACCGAGGGGTTTAAAAGGCTTGTTGCATACGCTAAATGCAATCGTGATGCCTACGAAAGTGAGTTTTAGGATTTTACGCATTTTTGTAGTTTAGTTTATTTTTGCAGATTTAATAAGCTCTTGGAGAGTTGGAGTATTGGTGACATTGTACTTGGTGTGTTGATGTTTTGTTGGAAGCGAAATCGATTGATCTCACATGCTTAGCACCTTATCATATGGAGTTCGATCGCGATTTCTATGGCCCGGAAAGTTTCGTTTCTCTTAGACTTTTCTTATTTAACATGCTTTGAAGTTTATTTTTCATGAGTACAATGCCTAACTTAAGTGTGGGGGAAAGTAAAATAATGGAGAACGAAATTAATTTTCAAATTTCTAATTTTTGGGCCAATTTAAAACTTTGTATACTTGTTTGCCCTTGTGATTTAGTTGTTTTCACATTTTTAGGATAATATATTAGAATAACTGGATAATCCCACTGGTGAAATCTGTAATTTTGAAAAATTCGAGATGTGTCCCGATTAATATTGCAATCCATTCTGGGATCGATAACATTTGCTAGCACGTTTTATAGCCCTTTTCACTAAATTGTGAGGATTTAAGCCTGTTTCATATATAGCATACATCTTTTATGCTTGATCTTTTGCTATGAGTGTGCCGGTGATTTTATTTATTCTAGAACTTGTACTTGTAAATCATTACCAGACCGCTGTAAGATCATATTCGTGTGATAAAGAGGCAACCTTAGGAATAAAACCAAATGGCCATCCGTTTACAAAATAATTTTTGCTAACCACATCGGTTAGTTGACCTCGTATTTGGAACCCATTTGTTAGCGTTTATCTTTAACGCTAGATACCCCTAGTTACACCTTTTGAGCCATCCCTTTCATTTTATTACATCCAGAAAAATACAAAAATATTTTACACTTTAAACCTTAGCCTAACCCTTGTCAAAGTCTAAATGGTGGGTTGCTAGTTGCTTGGTATGTTGGATTGTTTTTGATGATTATTAGTTAGCCACACTTTGTTGTTTGTGTGTGCCATTCCGACAAAGATGAAGGTGACGTCTTTCTTATTTGTATTTTTGTGGTGTATGCTTATGCGAAGTGTGGGGGAGATGTGATGTATGTGAAAAAAAAAGTGAAAAAAAAAGAAAAGAATAAGTCATCGAAAAAAAGGAAAAAATATATGTGATGACAATTATAGCCAATGAGCTATGTTATATGTGGAGATGAAGAAAGAAAGTTATGTGATATGTTGTTAGCCAATGTGCTAAGTATGAAGAATATTATTATGGTGAATCGATGTATCGACATGTGAAAGTTCGAAGAGGAGTAAGATTGTAACCATAATCATTTTTGGGTTTGCGGATTGTTCGTAACTAGCAACAATGGGACTTAGACTTGACTTTATTTTTCTTTTAAAACCAATTTCATAAATATTCCCATGCCTTATCCTTACCTTTTTGACATAGTGTAATTATTAAGTGTATTGACAAATAGTGACCATCCGAGTTCGTGAGGATCTAGAATACGCGCTAGCGAACTAAGGTTATCCTTAGTGACCATCCGTTATTTGGTGATACACGAATTCGCGGCAGCGATCTATTATGTTTTGCACAAGATATTTGCACGAAAGTCTTATTAATCCTTAGCCTACGTTACAACCCGAATAAAAGTCCTCTTTAGATGTTTACACTTGGTGCTTACACCATGTCGGTGGAGTTTTGTTTCTTGTACAAGCCTATGGTAATAAACGGATCATGACAGAGCAATGAGTGTGATTTCTCTTATATATACTCCACTACCTAAATAAATGAGTGATTGAGTGAATTATACTTAGTTTCTTTTTCGTGAGGTGTTTAGAAATGTTAATCAAGTGAGAAAATCTATGGGTATTGTCAAACATCTCGGTTTTTCACCACTTAAAGCTTAAAAATGATGAATCTTATCTCGTACTTGTACTTGGTAGATTTGCATCACATTTTTCTAATCATTCTTGCGCACCATGTGGATTTATTTTTATTTTTCTTAAAATTTTCTTGAGGGCAAGCAAACCCTTAAGTGTGGGGGAGTGTGCGCTCAATTTTTCGTTTATTAAAAAATAAAAAAAAACCAAAAAGATTTTTCGATATTTTCTAGATTTTCATAGAATTTTCAAAATTTTTTTCATTTTGTCATTTAGTTATGCATTTTAATTTTTCTTTTCTTAGATTTGCTTGAGGGCAAGCAAAGTTCAAGTGTGGGGGATTTGATAACGCTTAAAGTTAACATGTTTTTAGGAGCGTTATTGTAGATTTTATGGTCACTTTTATGAACTTATGGTACTTAATTGAGCATAATTCGTATTTTAGGTTCATGGAAGCTCAAAGTAAGGAAAATGCAGAAAAAGACGTAAAAACGATCAATAAACGAAGATTTATGCATGTACGAAGAATTCCCCACAAATGAAAGTCTCTTGGAGTATATTCGAGAAGATAGAAGTCATGAAGTTGTCACTCCAAAGACTCAAGAATAAAGTACAAGAAGGAAAACGAGAAGTGAAATTAAGAAAAGAAGCTAAAACAAAGAATTATTGGAAGACTCGTTGTTCCCAACACACCTTCACCATTTTGGCCATAAGTTGAGCATACGAACTCCGATTTAGGTGATTCAAGCGGCCACGGAAAGCTAAGAGAAAGATCTACAACTTTGAAGTTTACCATTTTCTGCCAAAATGCATCCATCCGATCGGATGGAGCCCATCCGATCGGATGGAGCCCATCCGATTCGGATGGAGCTAGATGTCTCATCCATCCGATCGGGATGGAATCCAACCGATTCGGATGGATGATTCTGACCTCCCCAAGTCATTTTTAATGCTTATTTAAGTGTCTTTAAGCCCCAAGTCCGATCATGTCTCCATAATAACTCCATTTACTTCCATTTTATGACACTTTGTGCCCAAGAAACTTGCTTGGAGGCTAAGGCTTG
>LBNU01011263.1:4021-16005 GCA_014162995.1 Artemisia annua
TGATGAAGAAGCAGAAGATGAACCTACTGCAGAGCCACTAGTAGACAAACGAAAACTGAAGAGTATCATCGTCGACACCAGGGCTGAAAAGAAGCAGGAGGAGAAAGACCTCAGGGAAGCTACGCTTCTAAGTCTTCAACATCCACAACCTCATCAGACACCGTTCAATCTTCAAGGACTCGAGGTTGGCTCAAGCAGCACTGTAGCTCCACAAACCAAAACCGTACAACATGACACAATAATGACGGAAGCTACACTGGAAGATGTTGAAAAAGAACAAACTGAGCTCATCACTCCAGAATTCGTTGCTCAAGTTCAGTTTGAAGACGAACTTAAGAAGAAGGAGGAAATACAGAGGAAAGCTAAAGAAGAGACGGATAGATTGCTTCGTGGACTCGATCAAGACGAAGAACACTTCAACACTGATGAGCTCATCAACAGTCCTCCGCACTCATCTTCAAAGAATCCCCAGACTCCAAAAGAAACACCTCCAAGGGATCCCTCACCTCCTCCATCAGAACCCGAGCACAAGTCATCTTCATCATCATCATCACATCACTCACCACCACCACCAGCAAAGAAAACACCCAAAGACAAATCAGACAAGAAGAAGAAGGGAGGCAAAGCAGCTTTGACAGCATCAAAGCGGATCAAGAAAGCTCTTGATTTAGCAAAGAAGAAAAAGAAGGAGACGCAACAGCCAACTGGAGATCTTCATGACCAAGTACAACTGCTTTCACAACAGGTCAAAACTTTGACTTCACAAGTCAAAGATCTTCAGGATGTGAGTGAACTTGTCAACAAAGCTCTACATGCCGACATGGACGGGATGATCAAAGAGTACACCACAGAATATCTCAACGACAACCTCGCTGCAATAACTGAACCGACTGTGTCTGCGCTTATTGAGCCGATTCGTTCGAAGTTGAATACCAGGATCAAGCACAACATTGAAAGAATGCTTGAGTCAACTCCATTTTACCTTCGCACTAACAGGGATCCTCCACCACTGGAAGACCTATCAACTGAACAACTACAAACACTGTTAGCTGTCAAGCTCAGAAACAAGGAGGATAAGACACCTGAAGAATCAACGATGTTCGAGGCACTTCAAGCCATAGCCTCAAAAGAATCTTGCAAGGAAGCTGCCGGTAAACACAAACGACAAAGAAAAAATGATGATCCTGACTCAGATCCGAAAAGCAAGAAGTCAAAGAAGTCAGAAGCACCATCCTCATCACAGCAGCCCCACAAGACTTCTAAGGCTCCTCCTTCCAAACAAAGAGCTCCTGCATCCGGCACCGGACAGACACAATCAGAGACACCATTCACACTTCAACCATTTGATACTCAGGAAGAACCAGAAACAGCAATACCCGAATCAGAAATTCCTGAATTTCAAACCGGTCCATCGTCTCCAAAAGAGAAGAAGAAGTCCTCAAAGTCAAAGAAGCAGAAGAAAAAGACTACTCAATTCTCATGGCTAAATGTGGACGAAGCTCGTGACTCTGATTGGCTAACAACAATGATCAAAGCACAAGCACCGCTTGAGATCGACGAACCATTACCGGGTAATACTTTGTAGATGACTCAGAGTATTATGTCAGGTTTACAAGTTGAAAGGTTGTCGAAGACTGAACTGAAGCGAATCAATCGTGAAGCAATGGACTTTCTCAAGAAGAGATCAGGGAACAAGGTGGAACTCGACTACCACATAGAGAACATAGCCTGTGCTTTATCTGGCTCGTTCGACTGGCTTAACCCTGAATCAAATGTCGATACTGAAACGAAGAAACCTTACTTCACAGACTGGACAAAACCACTACCTCTACTTGGGTTTCCTGAAAAACCTAAGATCCCCTACAGACGCTTCTTCAACAATGACTACCAATACCTTCAGCATGCATACGAGACCTCCAAAGAACGATATGCATCCTCACTCACACTTTCGATTCCAGCCGCCCGATATGAATTACCAGACATTGAAGAGCACGCACCAATCTACTGCAAAACAGTTGTCCAATACAACAGGGACGCTCTTCTAGGTATTCAACACTGGCCGGAAAAACGAAAGCTTGGCTACACTCACCGACTACATCTCAAGTCCAGTGAGAATGTGAAGCAACTGCTTCGTATCGTTGCCATACTGGAGATCGTGGAAGAGAAGAAATTCAACTACGCCTTCATGAAAGAAATAATCGTCAAGAGAACAGACGAGAAGAAGTACAAGTTTTGTGAAGCAGACTTCCCAGATTTGATCCTGAACGACATTGAAGATATGTATCTACTAAAAGTTCAAGGAAAGCTGCTCAACTTTGAACAAGACACACAGTACAACTTCATCGCATCTCTCCTACTTCACAAGACGATTAATTCTTCAAGAAAGGGTGGAAGATCTTCAGCTGGGAGTGGAAAGTTATCAGAACACCATCAACCTTACTGCACCACAACTCTTGATTCCTGAAATCACCGGGATGTCACAATACTCTCTCGTACAACAACCGGCATTTGGAGTCATCTACCTCAACAGTAAGAATTTGCTTCGTTTCATGAGGTTCGATGAGATTCCGAAGTTTTGTGATGTCACACTTCAACGAGTTCTTAATGGGTTAGCAGAAAGATTGGAGGATGAAAAGAAGAGGCTGAAAGAGGGAAGAGCAACGAGGTGGAAAGCTAATGGACGCCGAATGATCAGAAACTTTGTCCATACGATTGAAGAAAGGCTATATCGACGACAACAGATCAGAAGGTTGGAAAGCTATATTGGTGTTCGACCATCATTTCCGGTCTTGACATTTCGCCGACCTGATCCAAAGTTCACAGTCTTCGATGCTTAGCTCAGCTCCCATACTTCTGGTACAAAAATTTCAATATGTTTATAATATTGTTTGATTTGTAATTACTAAGGCTTGTGCACACATAACAGTGTACAACCCGCACTTTGTAATGAAAGGACCCTGTGGTACGCATCAGTGCCACAATCCTAATATAAGGAGCGAAAGCTTCTTACTTTTGAGTAGATTTAATCAAACCTTTCAGTATTTTTCAAATCTGCTCAAAAGACAAGTATTACACCTCAATAAGTAATCACTTGTTGAGGGGGAGTACTTGAATCAAAACATCGTTCTTAAATCTTCAAATCTTGTTGATCTCTCCCCATAAGACTCAAAAAGGCATATTTTAATCAAAACCGTTTACAAAAACAACATTTGATATGCTATTTTTGAGGGGGAGAAAAAGAAAGTGATTAAAATATGATGTCAAAAAGTCTTATCTCGTACGAGCTCGACTCAGAATTGACCCACGAATTGACGAAACAACAAATGTCTGAATTCGAAAGGATTTATCCGATTAGAAAGTACCATTTCGAGAAACTCTTTCTAGTTGTTTACTTTGACGGGTCTAACTTCCTTTTAGGAATGTTAACAACATCAGGTTAGTTATTAGGGCTAGTTATCACCTAAAAGCTGATAATGCATCCCTTTAACTAAGCAACGTAAACATGTCCCTCGGGTACATGACTATTAAGAGTGGATCAATTCAAAAAGTGCCAACTCTTTCCACATATGCAAATTTCTGAAAATAATCATGAGCATATGTTGAGGGGGAGTATTTCATATAAAATCCAAAACCTCAAAGTGTTAACAAAAAGTTTTACACTCTTACACACTTTGAGAGATTTTCAATGATTTGGTTTAAAGGCATCAATAGGATAGTTATGGAGTTAAAAGGTGACTAAGGATAGGAAAAACCGTCCTATGATCCGCCTAAACCGGAGGGATCTACCCAAGGACATCACCAATAGTTAGAAATTAGAAGTCCTTAGGTATGATATAACAAAAGGAGAAAAGAATGAAAGGAGAAAGAAGGGGTTGAAGAATTAAAAAGAAAATGAATGAAAAGGGTGAAAATAAATAGCCCTCCATTTTATCAACCATAGGTCAGACACCGGGTTTAATTCATATGCTACTGGGCGTTGCTAAGGCGACACCGGTATTGAAGATAAAAGACATCATGGACCCAGTGACGCAATGCACCTAAACCTTCCTAGCCACTCAGGCATCTCTCAAAAGATGTTTGTTTCATTCTCACGGGGAACCAGTGTAATCTATCGATCGTCTATTAGAGATGGTTGATATTGAAACAGGAGGCCCTCTGCTCCATGCCTCCACATAGGAAACCAAATGTGCACTTATCGAGTCTAGAGCCACGAGATAACATAAAAGATCTCTTAGGAACACAAAAATCTTCTACACTAAGTGTCTTGCATCATTGGACACTAAGTGTAAATTATCAAGTCCTTCGCAGATCTTAGCAATCTGCCTTGAACGTTTATGAGGGATTTACTTAGATATTTCTCGAATGATTGAACGGAAATCCTGCTAGGGTCAACAACAAACAGCCCTGACAGCAGGTCACTTCGGTGATTCCTTGTGGATTACGCTTAGTGTGTTCGATGGTTCCTAACGGTCTACAGTCGTGGGGTGATCTCCAGCGACTCACCTAATCGTGGGTATGCGTATGCATGTCTGTGTAAGCCCTCTAGGGGGTATCCGATTAGGAATGGCCTTGGTAAGGATTAGAAGGAGTCTTCACACTATGTTGTTGACAAATTCTAACTCCAAACCTGTAAGTACCGGATGTTTTATTGCTAACTGTTTCATTTCAGGTACAGCAACCATCTTGAACACCGGCTTCCACATGCTCATACTTACATCTCAACAAAATGAAAGCTCTCATGAAAGATCGAAGCAACATGAATGACAAAGGTAGATTCCATGCCAAAAGAATCTACAAAGTGATAAAGACAAAGGATCTTAAGTACAGCACCGTCTAAAGAAGGATTCTACGACAACATAAAGAATCTTCACATATGAAAAGAGAGCTCCTCACTTATGAAAGTTTCAATCGTCAAAGATGTATGAGCATGTCGGAATGATGCAGATCCACTGGAGTCAAAGAATGTGACGAATGGCAGATTACTACATCAGATTGATCACTATCACATCAACGACAAAGAACAATGAACACTCATTCTATCTGAGGAGATTGTTAAGAACTAAGAACGATGAATCATTTCTACATAATCATTTTTGAAGACGTCCAAAGCTATGAATGCTACAATTAAAGTGCAAAGACAGAAGACGTCAAGCAACCTCAAATGACCGTGACTAACATCACTTCTTCAACAACCGATCCTTAGGGGGAGATTGTTAGAACCTAAGTTTATCTACATTTTATCAAGTGTCGGTTATTTCCGTCATTGTAATAGGTTGCTAAGTTATTTATGTTATGTATGGAACGTGTATGACTATGGACACGTCCAATGGGCCTTAAGCCCATACGTTTAGTGAAAGGAAGGAGAAAGGGAGTGTTGCCCTAGCTCCTCTCCTATAAATAGGAATATGATGTAAACATATTTCTTGTTGGTTATTTCATTATCTTAAGAAAACTCTTGCACTTTTACCTTTCATATTGATCTAATCAACCAAACTCTATTTCTCATCTCATTTCTATCAAATCTATACTTGTGTTTACAATATGGTGACCTAACAACTATGGTACACTGATAACCATATGATTTTGAGCAAATCATCAGCTGTCAACGGATTTGATTTGTCTTTACCAAAAGCCGTTTGCTTCTGGACTAGCCAACTCTTCACGATTCAAAGATATGGTGAGCTGAATACCATACAATTTTTGGCAAATTGCAAGCCGTAAACGGATTTGAGATATCTTTACCGGGAGCCATTTGCTCTCGGATTAGCCAGACCTTTTGTGGGTTAGACATGGTGGACTGATAACCATTTGTCGTGTTAGTGCAAAGCACTCNAACATATAGCGAAACAAACAATGAAAAATGAAAGAAAGCTAGTCGAACCACAAAAACCAATCACAAAAACCAAGAAAAATCCAAGTCCTAAGATGAAACCTTGGCTCTTGATACCAATTGTAGGATACACATATTCATAGCATAGTTGGTTTTCATGTATATGGATCGAATAGTAGAAAGATAGAAAGAAAGAAAGAAAGAATAATAAGGAGAAGAAGAAGAAGAAGAAGAAAGGTTTAGAGAGAGAAAGAGAGAGAGAATGGAACCTAGAGAGAGAAAGTGAAACCAAAAAAAAGAAAATAGATTGGGAGGTTCACTGATTAATCGTTTTTCAAGCGGTGAAGCTTAAACCACGAGGATCGTTGTCCCAACGAGGGTTGAAATTGATCTTGTCACTCGAGTCGTGAGTTATGTGAAGTGAATGGGTTTAAAAGATGTGATTTGGATTTAGTTATACTACGAAACTTGTTTAAAACTTAAAAGAAATAAAGTACGAGAATAAAAGAAATGAGTTGAACGATAAAAGAAAACATAAGTTGAATAAAACGTAAAGAAAATGAAATAAGAAAGAAAGCAAGATTAAGTAAAGAAAAGAAATGAAAATGAAATACGAAATGTAAATTGTTTTTGGTTTTTAACTTTGATAAATGAAAGAGAAGAAAAGAAAACGTTTAAAAGAAAAGAAACTAAGTGAAAATAAAAATAAACTAAGTTAAAAAGATTTAACGAAAATTCGACAGAGTAACGGTAGGAAATGAAATAAAGAAAACTCCACTCGATAAACGATGGAGTGCAAATAAGCCTAGCTCGGCTTTAGAAATAAAATAAGACACGACACAAGAAAAACTAAGACTTGACACAAAATGAAAACCAAACTCGCTATTATATTGAAAACCAAACTCGCTAAGTTGTAAAACAATACTCGCTAGAACTGAATTGATACTCGCTAGAACATGGAAACCATACTCGCTATCTATGACACCATACTCGCTAGAAATGAATTCATACTCGCTAACCTAAGACCATACTCGCTAACCTATGCAAAAACACCAAACTCGCTGGAATGAAACTCGCTAAGAATTTTTTATGACCATACTCGCTAGACTCAAAATGAAACTCGCTGGAATTTTAAAACCATACTCGCTGGATTTCAAACCATACTCGCTAGCCAAGTTATGATACTCGCTAGCCTCAACAGCAAACTCGCTGGGTACTTATGAAACTCGCTAGACCCTAAACTCATACTCTCTAAACCCTAACTTATACTCGCTATTTTTGAACTTTAAAGGAACGAAAATATTTTAACGTGAAACTTTTTATGAAAACTTATTAGAAACTTATTTAGACTCAATATTAAGCAAAACAAACATTCAAAATAAGCTATAGAAGCTCAACGAATTCAAAATAAGCTAAACATATTTCTAGGGCTTGTAACTAAAAAGCTTGTTTAAACACAAAAGAAAGATTGAAAAGCCAAAACAACGATTTGTAAACTCTTAAGTAAGCTAAAGTAAAACGTAAAACAAGCTTTTACAAGCTAGCAAAACCCAAATAAGCTCAAGTCATATTCATTAGGCACAAAAATTTCTTTTCATGCAAAGGTGGTGCAAGACTTATATGAGCTTATTGTGATCAAGTTAGAAGTAAAGAAGCTTGAATAAGATAAAAAGCAATAAAAGAAAGATTGAAATAAGCTAGGAAATAAACAAAGTAAAATGACTAAGACATGAAATAAAAGCTTGCATTAATAAACATTACACTAAAACTTGAAATAAACTAAGAACTAACCAAGACCAAATGAGGCTATGGGGTGGTATTTAAGGGAGCCATGGTGGCTAAACCTTGTTTACATTTTGCACTTAGCCCCTTAGTCTTTCTAATTTTGTGAATACAAAGCATAAACTAGAGGTACGACGCTATTTAACTTTCTAAAACTACAACTTGAGTCCTTGTAACTTTGAGGTGATGTGTTGACGAGCTTTCCAAAGATCTTCAATAGTATAAAAGTGATCACTTGCTCGGGTTTAGAAAGTTTTAGCTTCATAATCATCTTTGAGCTTGATTAAGCGTCTCTTTTACTTTCTTGAGCCTTTGAGAAATAATTCGTCTTCACGGGCTTTTCACAAGTAGATTTCATCTTTTACTTCACTTTCAAACTCTTTTCCACATCTCGTGCTCGTTTTGGGCTTTTAGGTTGCTTTTCATGTTGTTTTTGCAATATCCTTACCTGCACAGTCATAAAC
Organism: Artemisia annua; assembly: GCA_014162995.1. NCBI lineage: Eukaryota > Viridiplantae > Streptophyta > Magnoliopsida > Asterales > Asteraceae > Artemisia > Artemisia annua. The sequence goes on from LBNU01011263.1 coordinate 12,098, forward strand.
ACAAAAACACGATATCTTTGGCTTTGAACGTTAGTTTTTGGTCTATAATAGTCTAATAATGGTGAATAAAAGATATGTGAATAAGCACATATCATTCACCCTCTCCAAGGATGGAGAGGGTATATATGTACATGAGTATTGCCACTAGGGCGTGCCACTTGGGCTGCGGATCAGGTACACAGTGGGTAAAGACCCGTCCTTCTTCCGTGAACTAATCTACTTCTAAACTACGATTAACTAACTATTGTAACTACTACGAGCTAAACAATGCTTAATCATATATGGGGTGACCGAATCTTTCTTATACAAAAAACGTATTCCTAACACTTTGAGATGTAAAAACTTAGGATTTAGGCAAGTGTGGGAACCATTGAAAAATAAGCTTCTTAAATAGAAGCTATCACTTCTTTTAAAGTGATGATGACGATTTTTTTTTGAAAGATATGTACATGCAGGGGCATCTCCCCCCACACTAGGGTGTTAGAAAGTAGAAAGAAATCAGAAACATGGGTGATAACCCATGGCATGCTAATTTTTGATCACCAAGTCACTAGCTTGACTCGATCCCCGCATTCATTGGTTCATGGGGAAAGTTTGGAGATCCGGGACAACCATGGGTGGTATGTCCTCTCCAAAGTAGTGCTTTAGCCGATGGCCATTCACTTTGAAATTTGGACCGTCGGGTTGAGATAACTCAATGGTACCATATGGATAAACTTTAGCAACGGTGAATGGTCCAGTCCAGCGGGTTTTGAGTTTTCCTGAGAAGATCTTTAACCGAGAATTGAAAAGAAGGACTCGATCACCAACGTTGAAAACGCGGTTTTTTATTTTTGAGTCATGAATATTCTTTATCTTTTCTTTGTAGATCAAAGAGTTCTCGTATGCCTGATCTCTGAGCTTGAACTGAATTGTCCAAACGTCATAGTCTTTGAAGAACGAGGCCTGAACTGATGTATTCAGACGTCATAGTACACATTTCATCAACATTGACATTCCAAAACTCTTGAAGGTGGAGAAATGATAGCTTTAGGCCTCCAGACTTTGAGTTTTCTCATATAGTGAATGAATGATGTACCTGCAACTGAGTAAGGACTACCTGCACTAACATCACAAACTTGATCGCATATATATGGGTTAGTGACAACAGTATCCAAACCCTTAGGTTTCACGGTCTACCATGGTTTTGCCATCAGTGAACACCTTTCCAGTAGGTATCCACTTAAATCCAATATTCTTAAAAATTCTACCAGTTGGAATCCACTTATGGCAAGGTCTAGGATTATTAAGCTTCTTATGCATAGTGGAAGGCTTATCGATATTCCTAGTTTCAAAAAATTTAGCAGTTGGTATCCACCTAGGAGCAGTTTTAGGTTTGTTTTGCTTCATATGCATTCTAGATGACTTACTATAACTCCTAGACTCAGCAGGTTGTACCTTAGCAATGTTCCTCAATAAACAAGGAGGCACCATACGAGGTTGTGAACTTAAGATTCCATCCTTATGAAGTAGTGCCCTTTTCCTAGCCATCTCTAGATCATTGTTCTTATCCAAGTCATTTATATTGTAAGAATCTCGAATCTTAATGCTTGGTTTTGACTCTGTTTTCGAACTAATCCTAGAGGAGCTGGGAGCAGGAGTAGCTACATGTTGAGGTTTAGCAGAACTAGAAGCAATAATCTTAGGCAAATAATGTGGAGTGACTGGTTTTGTCAAAACTTGTTCCGCATCAACTTGGGAGGCAAACCGTGTTTTTGAAACTTTTGGTCGTTCAGATCTATACGCAGTCGGTTGTCTAACAACTGATTGGTTTCTATTTGATGGTAAAACTGGTTTCCCCAAGATTGATGGTTTTGCAAACTTAGTGTTCACACTATTCCCTGTTGCTTTTCCTAGCTCATTTTTTAATGCTGCAATAGTGAAACCCTTTTCCAGAAGTTGAGCTTTGAAAACATCATTTTTGGCGGTCAAAGAGGTTATCTGTTCTAAAGTCTTAGTTTTAGTATCTTTGATCGATTCACACAATTCATTACACTGATGTTTCAAAGACTCATTTTTTACAAGTAAATTAGCCACTATTTGTTCAAATTCAATAGCATCATTATCATGTACAGCTTTGACATCATTACACATAAGACACAACTCAGTTATACGTTTTTTCAGGTTTTTGATTGTCAAGTTCTTGGTTTCTAGCTGAGCTTTCAAATCATTAATCATAAAGTATTCACGGAAATCAGGAAGTTCCGGATTTTTACATGGTTGATTAGTTTGAAAACTTTCTTCCTTTTGTTGCATTGCGATTTCAAGTGAAATACAATGTTTTTCAAATTGCAAAAATCTCTTTGAAAGTTCATTAAAAGTTTCTTTATCAACCATATCATTTGATTTAAAAGCATCAGCCGTCAACACAGAACTTAACAATTTATCACGTTCAGCATCCTGATCACTTTCTCCCCCTTTATGACTCATATTTGTGGAATTAGACATGGTATTGCTATCAGTCTTTTCCAACAAATTTGTGTCATAAGTGAGTTTGATTTGATCAGTATGCTGTCGTTCATTAGAGAGCACATTTTGTTGAACAGTTATAGGTACCTCAACATATGACAGTTGTTCATTAACCGATCTAAAATCTGCATTCATGCCATGGGTGACTGGAGTCACAGAACTGCCGGTAGTGTCAAGTTTATTAGTCTCTGATTCTTTGAGCATCGTGACATCTTACCCATCATCCAAAGTTTTACCCAAGTCATTAATACCATCACATGATTGCACCAAGGTTGCCTTTACTTTGTCGTCATTCAAATGTCTGTGCTGTGCTCTTTTCTCAATGAACGCCTTAACATCACCCATGAGTTGGATGAGTGTATCTATGAACGTGTCAACCTCAATTCCCGTATGAACAGCAAAGCACCTTTTCGTCGTGTCACTGTAGTGGTCATACTCCAGAGTGAATTTCAAATCCAAGAATACTTGGAGTTGGTTGTAGATCACACAAAATGCGGCCATGGATCCATCTTCAGAAGATTCTCCTTTGTCAAGTTGTTGTTCTAGTTGATCTAGATACAGTATCATTTTGTCTGTGAAGATCTGAACATCTTGACCAAAGAATAATGCGAATGCATGTTTGTATCTGCCCAAGTATCCAGTTCGTGCAAAGAGAACCTTGAGATGCGACTGAAGTAGTCGAAAACAACATCTTTCTCAGAAGTATCTTTTGCACTGTTGCCTACAAAATGCGTAGGAGGAATTGAAGGTACAACAATAGTAAGTTCATCAAGCTCAGACTCATCCTCTGAGTCTTCATCCTGTAAACCTGCATTATTAGAAGGAGCATCTCTTGTACCTGCAGATTGATTAGCAACAAATCTAGTATACCCCAAAGAATCAGTTAAGTAATCCAGGTCAAAGTACCATGCATGACCATGAACTTGTACATTAGGTTTGTCTTCTAGGTATCTTAGATTAAGAGTCTCCTCTATCCTTTTAGTTTTCAAGTTATATACCCTATAAGCCTTACTATGAGATGAATAGCCCACAATATATCCCTCATCAGCTTTGCCATCAAATTTCCCAAGTGGGTCACTGGTGTTCAAAATGGTCACTTGACAACCAAAAGGTCTAAGGTAATGAACAGAAGGAACTTTCCCTGTCAAAAGTTCATAAGGTGTTTTTGTGTGAGGACTAGTGATAGATACCCTGTTTAGGACATAACAAGCAGTACTTACTGCTTCAGTCCAGAACATTGTGGGTAACTTAGAGTCTGCAAGCATGGATCTTGCTGCCTCTATTAAGGTTCTATTCTTCCTCTCAGCAACCCCATTTTGTTGTGGGGTTCTGGGATTGCTATAGTCTCTTTTTATCCCCTTTGAATTACAAAATTCTATTAACACCACATTTTTGAACTC
>LBNU01011263.1:18095-29366 GCA_014162995.1 Artemisia annua
ACATTAAACTGTAGTTCCTTTTATAGAGAAGGAACTCCTAACCTAAAAACGTTTCTCAAGAAACTATAATCTATAAACATTTTTAATGATATGCATTATCTTTTCCTAATAGTTACTCATGCATATCTAACTACATTACATAATACGCCGGTTTAACTATATCCCAGAAAATAAAATATGCTGAAACTATGTCCTTCAGCAGTATCACATCCTTCAGCAGAATCTGTGTCTCAGGCAGATTCCTTCAGCAGTAACCATCAGTAGAATTCTCCACTTAGCAGAATTCCCAAACACATCACCATGCACTATGGGATGTAATTGTCAATGTAATCAAGTTATTGAAGAACCTGTAGAAGTTCCTGGACAACCTAAACCACCTAAGCAACAACTATCCGCTACTGTGAAAAGAAATCAAGACAAAGCTCTCAACATACTGTTGTCTGCTATTCCTGATAATCACCTATTAAAGTTTCATGATGCTAAAGATGCAAAACAATTATGGGCTGCTATCAAAACAAGATTTGGAGGTAATGATGCTTCCAAAAAGATGCATAGAAATTTGCTGAAGCAACAGTTTGAAACTTTTACTGTTGGAGAGAGAGAAGGTCTTGATGATGCTTATGACAGATTCCAAAATCTACTCAGTATGCTAGAGTTATATGGTGCTGAAGTAACTGTTGAAGATGCTAACTTAAAATTTTTAAGGAGTTTGCCATCTGTCTGGCATGTGGTTGCTACTATGATCAGATGACAACCTGGTTTGGATACTATGGACTTTGATGATCTCTACAACAACTTAAAGGTCTATGAGCATGAGCTGAATGGTCAAGCTAATTCCAAATCACACAACATTGCTTTTGTGTCTTCTGAAAACAAGAGCAGTATTTCCACTAAAAGTACTGCTTATCCTGTTCAAAGTACTGTTGGTGATAAACAGCATGTTTACACAACCATGTCCACTACCACTTCATCACCCTCAAACAACATCAATTGTGATGATGTTGTATGCTCATTCTTTGCTCAACAAGCCACTTTACCTGTTACTTATGAAGAAGATCTGTTGCAAATTGAAGACGATGCTCTAGAAGAGATTGACATAAGATGGCAAGTTGCTATGATCACTGCTAGGATCAAAAAGTTCATGAAGAAAACAGGAAAAGGCATTGACTTCAAAGCCAAACAGGGAATAGCATTTGATAAATCTAAGATTGAATGCTTTAATTGTCAAAGGACTGGACACTTTGCAAGGGAATGCAAGTTTGCTAAGTATCAAGCAAATAGGATGATTGAAAAACCCAAGGTTGAAATCAAGGAAGTTCCTGAACCAAAATCAAAAGCATTAGTGGCTCAAGAAATCTTTCAGAAGTTGACTGGAGTGCTGAATTTGATGATGAACCAGTAACTATCTCTACGCTTGCAATGGAGGAATTTGATTGGAGCACAGCTTTTGATGAGGAACCAGGATATGCTGCTTTGGATTCAAATGAAGATCTTGGAGGCTTTGATTGGAGCATGGAAAGTGAAGATGAACCTGTTTTGCTGGCTATGGTAGCTACTTCACCAAGTTCACCCACTGCTACTGAGGTATGCTCTAAGTGTAATAATGTTTATCAAAAGCTACATAATGACTATGTGTCTGAAAGAGATAAACATAATAAAGCTAGGTCTGAAGTGCTTGGTTATCAATTGACTTTAGAGTCAATGGAAGCCAAAATAATAACACATGAAAATAATGAAGTAGCTTAGGCAGAACAATATAAGCAACAGGATTATCAATTAAACTAAGTGAATGGAAGTTAGGATGTAAGGTGTCTGAATTAGAAAAGATGACTAAAGAAAGAGATATTTTGTTAGAAAAACTTGCTAGTTGGAAAGAAGCTGGTCTTCCACATGCTAGTTTTTGTGAAAAAAAAAAGAAGAGCACATGTTAAAACAGGACTAGGTTATGGTGTTGAGTATAGTAGCTCAGAAGAGAACCCAACTAGTGATAAGGAACAAGGTAGTTCAGAGGAACTCTCAAGTAGTGAATTTGAAACTTGCTCAAAAGAAAACACATCTAGTAGTGAGGAACCCATTAGCCCAACACCTCCTGAATTTAAGAAAGATGAGGGGTATCATGCAGTTCCTCATGCCACTGGAAGTTTTCAACCACCTAGGAAAGATGTTTCTTGTTTTGGAGTAGACAATCTAGAGTTTAGGAATATGCTTAAGGGTCAATCTAATCCAAGTTCATCTGAAGAAAAAGTTGAGATTCCTAAGGATGATACACATAAAAGGAATGCTAGGGATTCAAGGAATGCAAACAATGATAAAAGGTTTTCTAAAGTTTTTTTAAAACCAGCAGTATTCTCAAACTTTTCTCAAAGAACTGCTAGTTACTCAGCAGTACCTTCACAAAATACTTTTCAAAATACTGTTAACTTTAGAAATTCTTTTAATTATTCACCTAGAAATCATACTGGTCTTGGCTATAAACCTCAAAGACAGGATTTGGGTTGATAAATCAGAAATTATGTTTTGTTTGTTATAGTCCTAATCACTTGATAAAAGATTGTAACTTTCATTCAGAATACTTAAGTCAATACCCAAAGACTAAATCTGCTCACCATAGGCCAACTGAGACTAAACCAGTTTGGAACTATTCAAGTAGGTTCAACCATAGCAATTTCTCAAAAGCCTATAGGTACCCTCACCAGAAAAGACCTTTTTCCAAACCACCAGTACCTTCAGGCAACACTTTTCAAGGTACTGGTAAGCCACACACAGTACCCTCTCAAAGTACTATTAGGAAGCTTTCCCCCAATCAAGGTACTGCTAATGTAAGACCAAGAAGTTCCAATAGAGTACCAAGAGCTCCTGGCCGTGATACCAATTTCAATAAATCTAAAAGGCCTTTCAACTCGAAAAGAATATCTAAATCACAGACCTCAAACCAAAAAGTTAAAACCATGTGGGTCAAGAAAGAAAGTACTGCTGGGAAACAAACAGTACTTTCAGAATGTGTGGGTAAAAAGGAAAGTGTTGTTGAAAAAGAAAGTTTTGTTGAAATCAAAGATCAAGTTTTAGAACATAATAAAGTGATTGATCATGTTTTCAAAAACAGTGGAGATTACATACTTAAAAATTTAAGTATGTCAATCCACAAGGGGAACACAAGTCAGTAATGGCTTGGGTTCCTAAAAGAAACTAACTTTCTTATTATTGTGCAGGGCAACCCAGAAGAGGAGCTTAAAGATCATTTAATTGTTGATAGTGGTTGCTCTAGAAGCATGACAGGAGACAAGGAGCTACTGTCATATTTTAAGGAATATTTTGGAGGAAGAGTTGCATTTGGGGATGATGCTACTGGAGGGAGAATTACAGGAAAGGAACTATCAAGACAGGAAGTATTGATTTTGAAAATGTTCGTTATGTGAAGGAGCTCAAGTTCAACCTCTTATCAGTATCTCAGATTTGTGATAAGAAGCATCCTGTGTTGTTCACTGACACAGAATGTCTTATTCTCTCCCCTGAGTTTAAGTTTGTAGATGATAACTTGGTGATTTTGAGGGCACCAAGAACCAATGATGTATATAGCATAGATATGAAAAATATTACCTCCACTGAGAGAGCTACATGTTTGGTAGCAAAGGCAACACTTGAAGAGGCACATCTATGGCACAGAAGACTAGGTCATGTGAGTTTCAAGAATATCAACAAGCTGGTCAAAGGCAATCTAGTTCGGGGTTTACCTTCCAAAACTTTCAAGACTAATCATTCATGTTTGGCCTGTAAGAAAGGCAAACAACATAGAGCTTCATGCAACAGTCCATGGTGAAAGAATTTGAACAGCTCATGCAAAAGGAATTTCAAATGAGTTCAATGGGTGAATTAACTTTCTTTTTGGGGCTTCAAGTTAAACAGTCAAGTACTGGAACTTTCATAAGTCAAGATAAGTATGTCACTGACATTCTTAAGAAATTTAATCTCAGTACTATCAAGCCAGTCACAACACCCATTAAAGCTTCAAACTCATTAGGAAAGGATGAAGATGGAAAACCAGTGGATGTCAAGCTTTACAGATCTATGATTGGGTGTCTTATGTACTTAACTGCATCAAGGCCTGATATCATGTTTGCTGTATGTCTTTGTGCAAGATATCAAATTTCACCCAAGGTTTCTCATATGAATGCTGTACAGAGGATTTTTGGTTATCTCAAGCATCAACCTAAGTTAGGGTTGTGGTATCCTAAGGAGTCCCCTTTTCACTTGGAAGCTTTTTCAGATAGTGACTATGCTGGAGATAATTATGATAGAAGATCAACCACTGGAGGATGCCAATATCTTGGAAGAAGATTAGTTTCATGGCAGTGTAAGAAGCAAACAATTGCAGCAACTTCATCTACTGAGGCAGAATATGTTGCAGCTGCAAGTTGTTGTGGACAAGTATTGTGGATGAAAAATCAACTCTTAAACTATGGATACAATTTTAAGAATACTCCTATCAACATTGATAATGAGAGTACTATTTGTATTGTGAAAAATCCAGTTTACCATTCCAAGACCAAGCATATACAAATAAGGCATCACTTTATTCGAGATTGTTATGAGCACAGACTCATAAATGTTGTCAAGGTTCACACAGATGATAATGTAGCAGATTTACTCACAAAAGGCTTTGATGTTTCAAGATTCAAACATTTGGTGGTAAGTATTGGTATGATAAATTATTAGGCTACTTTTGAGGGGAGGCATTAGTAGTTATTATTATTTGAGGGGAGGCTACATATATCATTTAACAGAAAAGAAAATTTTATTCATTAACATTCAAAGTGATTACATTGGTCATTCAAGAACTACAGACACAATCCAGACAGAGTTACATCATCAAAACAACCTACACCAACCCTACCCAACCTACACCCTACATAACCTACTCCATAGGCCTTTTTCCTTTTCCTTGATAAGTCTGCTTTCCCTTTTGAGCATTCTTTCTCTTGTCATCAAAAGATGATTGCTTTCTTAGACAAGCAAGGAAAAGCACTAGCATTGGAGGTCTCTCTGGTCTTGCAGGCTTCTCTTCCACAGGAATCTTCATGTTCTTCAAGGCATACTCTAGAGCCTGGTTCAATGCTTGTGGCAATTCTTTGGATAGTGTTGTAGTTGGAGCAGAAGTTGTAACCTTTTTCTTAGGTTTTTGGTTGGTTGAGCTTGATGCAATAGGAGGAAAGTAATCACTCCATCCTGGATTAGAATCAGAATCAGAATCAGAGAAGTACTTGATCCCTGAATCACTGGAATCATCAGAAGAGATGTATATCATTGGGAAGTTACTCATGATGAAGTTAAGTTTTTGAGATGAAGATAAGTTTTTAAGATGAAGAAAAGTGTTAATGAAAGCTCCTTTTATAGGCAAGAAAGTCTTATGGGTTATTAATGATAATCATTCAATTATACTTGCCTTGGTAGTTTTGGGGAGTAAATATGGAAAGTATTTAATGCATCGGGTTAACTTTCAGAAGATATTTTGGTCAAAGAGTCAATATTGATAGATATTTTTATCGACCAGTACTTTGCCAAAGTACTGCTGAAAATACTGCTATGGGAAAGTGCTGCTATAAGGGTATTGGGTCTTCAATCAATTACTCTTTATTGGTCAATCCAGATGTCATTGGACCATGGATTCAAGAATTTTGGGCAACTGCTGCATCCGGTTGGGAAGAACCAGATCTCTCCTTCATTACGGCTACAGTTGCTGGGCGTAATATTAGGATCACTGAAGCTAGTATTCGTACAGATCTTATGTTCCATGATGAAGAAGGAAGTGTTAGGTTTGATAAACAAGTAATTTGGGACACCCTTAGGGATATTGGGTATGAGGGTTCACTTACCAAGCTTACATTTGAGAAACCCTTATTTAGTCCACACTGGAAGTACCTGATTCATGTTCTACTTCATTGCCTCAGTAACAAAAGTACTGCTTGGAATGAATTTAGTCAAACCATAGCATCAGCCTTAGTGGGATTAGCTACCAATCAGCCTTTCAACTTTTCATTCATGATTCTTGATGGTATGCACAAACACATCAAGAATGGTTCACCATTTTTGATGTATCCCAGGTTTATTCAAATCTTTTTGAACAAACAGCTTGAATGGTGTTCCCAAACCCCAAGAATTCTTGCCAGCCATTGTTCTTCCTAATAAGGTCTTTACTTTTATGGTTACCAAGAGTGCTAAGTTCTCTGGAAGGAATACACCTCTCACTGCTCATATTCTGGAAATGGCACAAGCTGTTAGAGATGCTGCTCAAGAGGAATCAGATTCTGCTTCAGACTCTACTCCCACTCCATCCCAAGCTCAAGATGTTTCACCACATTCAGAGCAGTCACACTCAGAGGAAGGAGATGCTTCTCAACATACTGTTTCAAGGGAAAAGACTGCTTCTCCACAAGGTACTGCTCCTCATGATTCAGCACAGGATGAGAATCAACCATCTACTCCCAATGATTATACTTCCACAGATGGTTCTCAAACATCTGGAGGAGATGAGGGAGTGATGGCTGATGATGAGCCACCTGCTCAAGAAGAAGTTCTGAATGCTTATGCTATGACAAGGGAACTAAGGAGACTGAAGAAAGCTAATGAAGATCAAGCTGCACTACTTTTGAAGTTGAGCAACAAGTTCAGAAGATTGAAGAGGTTTGTTTGGCCACTTGTTAAACATCACAGGCTATGGGTCAAGTCACAACAGAAACATGGTCACAAACCTAAGTCCAAGAAAAGAAAGTTCAAGAAACATTCTTCATTCCCATTGGGGAGGAATTTGCAGAATAAGAATGTGAATGAAGATGCTGGTTTGAATAAAAGTGAAGATGATGATGATATTCAACCTTTTGAAGAAATAACACCACTTGCAGAAAATATTCATCAAGATACTGCTGAGAGAAAGATTGATGAGACTGAGCAAAATGATGTTCAAGATGCTGATATTCAAGTCAGAAGTGGTGATGATAAAGAAGAATTGGATGTGGAAGATACTGGTGTTGAAAATACTCAAGGCACTGCTCATCAAGGTACTGCTTATCACAGTACTGAGAGACAGTTTTTAATCACACCAAGGACATTGGATTTTGAAGAAGATGTTGGTCTATCCAATCCAGTTCAGGAAGAAGAGATTAGAAAATCTACCAATAGTGATGATGAGACTATTGTTGAGATTATGATGAGTATATCCAGACCTAGAGGTATTGTTATTCAAGAAGTTGAACATACTCAAGAACAACCTTCTCCTCAACCTACTCAAGAAACTGATCCTAAGGACAAAGGGAAAGGAATCTTGGTCGAACCAGAGAAAAAGAAGAAGAAGAAGGAATTCACTTTAGCACAGATAAGGGCTTTTCAAGAAGCTAAAGGTGAAGAAGCTGCTAAAAAGTTACAAGCAGAACTTGATGCTGATTTTGAAAAAGAAAGAGAGATTGTTGTTCAACCAAGAAGACCAATGACAAAAGCTCAAGAAATAAATTTTTACATGAGTTATTTGAAAGGTCGAGGATACAAAGGTTTACAGAAGTTAAAGTATCAAGAAATGAAGGATTTATATGATGCTGTCAGAGAAGCTTATGTAAGGCAAGTAGATGGCATTATTGGTTTTGATACTGAAGAAGGAAAACAGATGATGGAGGCTGGTAATAAAAGGAAAAGAACAACAACTAAATCACAGTCATCAAAGAAGTCTAAATCTGAAGTGGAGTTAAGAGCAAACACAATTGATGAACTGAGGAATTACCTAAGAGTTGTTGACTTTGAGCTTCCTAAGTCAGGAGAAGATGCTACTACAAAGGCTAAGATATCAGATTTGGAAGTGATAGAATCTGAGAAAGATGGAGATTATTTTGTTTTCCACAGAGAAGATAACAACTTCAGAGCATTCAATTTGTTGTTGGATGTATTGCATCTTATTGACAGAGAAGACTTGTTTCACCTACACCAACAAATTCAAGCTTATTTTGAACAAATTCCACTCAAAGGAATTGGTGTATTGTTGCTGGGAGATCTCACAACAATATGGGAAACAGAGGAGACAAGCACAGATGATATTTGGAAGAATCAAGAAGTCTGGGAAATTCAAAGCTGGAAATTCTTTGAAAAGGCTGGTGTACATGTCTTAGAGTTGGAAGATGGTACTATGATCTATATGTTGGCAGAAAGAAGATATCCTCTTACAAGAGATTTGATGATGAGGATGTTGGATCATGGTATGGAAGTAGAGCAAGAGGATGAAACTGCTCTAATGGTGATTAATTTGTTCATTAATTGGACAATATTAAAAGATGATGATGTGTAATTACTGGTATGGTCTTTATTATTTAAATCTTTTGAATAAACAAGTACTTTATTCAAAGTACTGCTGATCAAACAGTACTTTTACAAAGTACTGCTTGCAGCATAAAACCAGTAAAGTCTTTTGAAATAATAATTTTTGTGCAAAATACTTTTTGAAGCACAAAGGTTTACAGCAACAGATTGTTTTTGAAGATATACATGGTATTAGTACTTGTGCTACACAATAAATGGTATTCAACTCACCATGTTTAACAAACAAGAAAGAGTTTGACTCATCATGAGGGTACGGCTCTGATGTGATAATCAAATCCGTTTTTAGTTGGCAATTTACTAAAAATTGTATGGTTTCAACTCACCATATCTGTGATAAGTGAAGAGTTGACTAGCCCACAAGAAAATGGCTTGTGGTAAAGGCTGTGGAAAATCCATTCATATGGTAATTAGTTCACCATGGTAGTTGTACTAAAAGAACTAGCTAGTCCAAAAACAAACGGCTCTTGGTAAAGACTACTCAAATCCGTTGATAGCTGATGATTTGCTAAAAATCATATGGTTATCAATGTACCATGGTTTACTTAACCTAAACATTGGCTACTCCAGAGTTAATGGCTTTGGTAAAGAGACATCAAAACCCATTAATTTTCAATGATTCACCTCTCACAGGAGTTAACACACCTGGAAGTGATGAGAATAGTATGAAACTTAACATATTTGATGTACCTTATGTCGCTGAGTAGTTGAGAAGAACTAAAGTTACTGTAAAGACAAAGAATTTTTGCTGATAAAGATTGCAGATACTAACTACACATTGATGGTAACAAAACAACAACGAGACATACTTTAAAAGATACAACCTTTCCTTGAAGATAAAGATGATTGTTTTTCAAAGATTACAAAGAAACTTGAAGTCAAGCAAGTAGAATTCAGGTTAGGGGAGGATTGTTAGGGTATAATATCAAAGTACTGCTGGATATCAAAGTACTGTTGGAGTATACATGGTCAAAGTACTGCTCGTTGATAAAAGTCAAAGTACTGCAAAGATTAGATTAAGGAATATTATGTAAATTCTAGAATATTCTAAGTTAGAGTTAGTTTACTTGTCGTTCAAGTATTGTAAACCGACTAGGGTTTCCTTGTGCCTATAAAAGGATCCCTAGGTTGGCATTAGAGATATACGTTTTTAGAGAAAAACTACAAGTTCGATATTAGAGTTGTTAGGGTTGTTTGTGAGTCTGTGTACGAAAGCAGATTCAAAGAGTTAATAGAATCGTTGAAGTTTATTATTCTTCTTAAGCTTTGTTTAAGTAGATTCCGCATATTTAACAAAGTCATTCAGTGTTTCATTGTTAGTAGTTTAGGATTTATCCAAGATTACTAAGCCCTTAACAAGCTACATAGTTAGTTTGGTCAGAGGGAATTAGTGCCTCCTCCAGATTGTGCTATGATTATAGCTCTCAAGTGGATCTTCAAAGTAAAGCTTGATGAGCGTGGTGATGTTCTGAAAAACAAGGCTCGGCTAGTAGCCAAAGGATACCGACAAGAAGAAGGCATAGACTTTGAAGAATCCTTCGCACCTGTTGCTAGAATTGAAGCCATCAAGATTTTCCTTGTTAATGCAGCCAGTCAGAATATGGTTGTATATCAAATGGACTTTAAGATTGCATTCTTAAATGGTAACTTGAAAGAGGTGGTCTATGTGAGTCAGCCTGAGGGTTTTGTGGACCCTGAATGTCTAAATCATGTTTATCGCTTGAAAAAGGCACTATATGGACTTAAGCAGGCTCCTAGAGCGTGGTATGACACTTTATCCAAGTTTCTTCTAGCCAACAAATTCACTAAGGGTGTTGTTGATCCTATACTATTTACCAGAAAAATCGGCAATCATCTGCTTCATGTTCAAATCTATGTAGATGACATTATCTTTGCATCTTCTGAACCTATGGAATGTGATCGTTTTGCCAAAGAGATGAACTCCAAGTTCCAAATGTCCATGATGGGACAAATGTCATTCTCCTTGGGGTTACAAGTATCTCAAAATCCCAATGGCATTTTTATCAATCAATCCAAGTACGTTGCTGAAATTTTAAAGAAATTTGGATTTGAATCATGTGACTCAGTTGACACTCCTATGGTCGAAAGATCGAAACTGGATGAGGACACTGGCGGGATCCTAGTTGACCAAACCAAGTACCGCATCATGATTGGGTCCCTAATGTACCTCACTGCTAGTAGGCCTGATCTTCTATTTGTTGCGTGCATGTGCGCTCGGTATCAATCCAAGCCTACCAAAAAGAATTTGGAAGCGGTCAAGAGAGTCTTCAGGTATCTTCAAGGGACTATCCATATGGGTCTCTGGTACCCTAAAGACACTGCTATGGCCCTCACGTCCTATTCTGACGCAGATCATGTGGGGTGTCAAGATACTCATCGAAGTAATTCAGGTGCAGCTCAATTTCTGGGAGATAAGCTAGTTAGTTGCTCATCAAAGAGACAAATGAGTACATTAATCTCCTCCACGGAGGCTGAATACATTGCCATGTCATCATGTTCACTGGTACAAAAAGTTCTATCAGTCACGCCCAAAATGCGTGACGATAGGCATATAGTCACACACGTTTTTTTCGTCGTGTGTCACCAAAAGTCTCGCCACCGTAGGTGGCATATGGTGACGTTGTTGAGTTCGTGGCCTTTTCCATCAAAAAAGAGTGACCAAAACCCCGAATATGTGTGACAAATTAGGCACAAGTTTTGTTGGATTAGTCATTATCCGTGACCGTAAATACCTTATAGTCACACGAATATTTTTTGAGAGTAACTATTGTTTGCCCTTTGGCCACATAAATATATAACATATGTGACATTTGAGATGAGTCATTCTAGTAAACGTGTATTATGTGTGACTATTTCCAGTCCTTTGGCCACATGAATATACAATAAGTGTGACGTTTG
>LBNU01011263.1:88971-100436 GCA_014162995.1 Artemisia annua
GTTGTACGCTTCAGTGCAACCTTTCTAGTAAAAGAAGAGAAGTCTTCTTTTCCCAAAATCTCTTTCTTCTAAAATTCTTCAAAAAAGATTTTGTGGTTTACAAGGTGGCTATAGGACATAAATTTTCTCAAGTACCTTGCCGCTCAACTTAATGACTATTAAACGTTAAAATTGAAAACGGGTCATTAATTGAGGGGGATCGCATTTGCTCAAAATTTCTGCACCTTTAAAAACTTTGTGCACCAGCAACAGTGAAATTCAAAAAGTGTCTCAAAATCAGTAAACGTTTAAACTTTTATCACATCTCTCCAAAGTTTTCTCTAAAAAGCATTTAAATCAATTGGGATCACAAAATCTCAAAAGATTTGAAATTTTATGATCGGGGGAGAGAATGTGATTTAAATATGAAATCTGATTTAAATGTGATGTTTTTGGACTTGTTTATGGACTTAAAAAGATGTTTTTGGACTCAAAAGTACGCTCCCATATGTGCTAAAATTTTAAAGATTTTGGATTATAAACAAAGAACATATTGAGGGGAGCAAGTGTTAAAAATGGTGAATAAATGATCTCGAATGAAAGCTCACCCGTACGTGCCAAAGTTTTAAAAACTTTCAAATTGATTCAATCAATGCGCACATATTGAGGGGGAGCAAGTGGCTAAGAGTCTTTCGCATATTTTTACAATAATAAGTAGAAACTGCGAATTAATTATGACTCAGAATTTGACTCATGAATTGACAAAACATGATAAGTCGTGAATCGAAAAGACTAGTCCTGGCCGGGTAATAATTTCAAGTTGGTTTACCAGTGATGTAAACGTGTCTCGAAGAGGACTGGTCTAAGTAGAAAGTACCGTTTCGAGAAACTCTTCTTAGATATATACTTTGACGGGTCTAACTTCCTTTTTAAGGAATTTCAACAACTTCAATTTAGTTATTAGGGCTAGTTATCACCTAAAAGCTGATAATTGATCCCTTTAACTAAGCAACGTAAACGTGTCCCTAGGGTAATAGATAGATTAGAAGTCCTTAGGAATGATTGAAAAAAAGGAGAAAAGTGAGAAAGGGAAGAGTGCCGACTGAGATTGAGCTAGGACTGGAACAAACCCAACAAGGTTCTAGTAATGAAGTCTCGGTAAACACTGAAGGGGTTAAAGAATTAAAAAGAAATGAAATGAGAAAGGGTGAAAAGAAATAGCCCTCCAATTATTCAACCTTAGGGCAGAAACCGGGTTCAACTCATATGCTACTGATTGTTACTAAGGTAACATCGGTATTGAAGTAAAGACGTCATGGACCCAGTGATGCACTGCACTAAACCTTCCAACCACTCAAGTTCTCTTAAAAGAGCTTGTTTTATTCTCACGGGGAACCGGTGTAATCTATCGACTTGTCTCTTAGAGCTAGTTGATATTGAAACAGGAGACCCCTCCCTAGTCTCCGCATAGGATAACCAATGTGCACTTATCGAGTCTAGAGCCAAGAGATGCATCAAAAGATCTCATAGGAACACTTGATATTTCTACTCTGGTTGTTCAACATTAAGGACACCAGTTGTAATATTTTGAGTCCTACGCAGATCTTAGCAATCTGCCAAGAACACTTATGAGGGAATATACATAAGTATTTCCCAGTGATTGAGTGGAAATTCCTGCCAGGGTCAACATCAATCAGCCCTGACAGCAAGTCACTTCGGTAATCTCTCGTGGATTACGCTTAGTGTTTATGGTGGTGTCCCAAAAAGGTCTACATTCGTGGGGTGATCTCTAGCGACTCTCCTAATCGTTGGTGTACTTCGGTATGTCAGTGAAAGCCCTTTCGGGGGCACCCGATTAGGAACGGCCTTGGTAAGGATTAGAGAAAGTCTTCACACTATGCTTTTGACGATCTCGAAGTCCGAACTTGTAAGTGCCGGTATGTTTATTACTAACCAAGTTTTATGCAGCTTAACATACCAAACTTACCATGTTCACCACCATCACTCAAGTTCCACATGCTCATACCAACATCTACAAGGAGTCGTTAGAACTTTTCAACCGTGAAGATCTACTCAACAAAGATGTATGGGCATGTTGGAAAGGCGTATTCACTCCTGAGATAAAGAAACCTACGATTGATGCCGATTGCTGAGAAGATGCAGATTCATCATCTCATGCTTACACTTCAACCACAACCACAAATATAAAGACATCATGATCAAGGAATCGGCTTCAACTATGCTTCCACAACTCTGATGCAGAAGATCATGATCCAGAAAAGTGTAAGCATGACAACACAAAGACAATCACAACATCACAAAGAGACACATTCACTCAAAGATGACTTGAAGCTAATTATTTGGATGAAGAGCGAAGAGCAAAGTCAAAGATCATCATATACATCAAGGAAGTCATCTTGAGTCGTACATCAATGAAGAATCAACAACTACGAGCTACAAAAGCATCTACAAAGATCTCAATGCAAGAATTCAAGAATGATTTTCAGGGGTGACCTCCCTTAGGGGGAGATTGTTAGGAATACGTTTTTTGTATGAGAAAGATTCGGTCACCCCCAGATATGATTAAGCATTGTTTAGCTCGTAGTAGTTATATTAGTTAGTAAAACGTAGATTAGTAGTAGATTAGTTCGCGGAAGAAGGACGGGTCTTTACCCACTGTATACCTGATCCGCAGCCCAAGTGGCACGCCCAAGTGGCAAAAACCCATGTACATATAAATACCCTCTCCATCCTTGGAGAGGGTAAGCCTTCTCATAATCAATTTTCTTTTTTTTGGTTTTCTCTCAAGGCTTCACTTTCTTTCTCTCTCTAACTTTCCCTCTCTACTTTTCTTTCTTTCTTTCTTGCTTGTAAACGATCCACACCACAAGGATCAATACGTGTTTTGAGCTTATTTAGTATCCTACATCACATGAACCTCCTTACTATATAGTCATGTAGTTATTAGAGTTTAGTTATAACATAACACCGTTCAGGCCATCATAATTCAAAGGTTATGCAATAATCGTTTGAGGAGCCAGGGCACTTTAAATCGTAAACCCAGCAAACTCGTTAAAACGAAATATCCACATGATACCCCTCACATGAAGCTCCCTAGTATTGTGTTATGCTTCTAACTTAAAATATATTTTGATTTTTATATTAAAATACTTTCACTTTATACCCTTATAATTTATATATTTAGAAAATATACCCTGAACTTATTAATACTTATATTATTTATACTTATAACTATCTAGACTTGACAAAATTAGTCCCTATACTTCTATATTTTGGGAAAATGGCAGAAATGACCCTTGGACTTATAAGTTTTCAAAATTTACCATTTATACCTTTAATTTTATAACTTTTGCAAAACTAGTCGTTATAAGTTTATAACTATTTTACTTTCTATCCTAAGGTTATGTAACTTTGCAAAAAGGGTTCTTATACTTATAACTTCTAAGAAATGTCAAAAATAGTCCCTAGACATAATATTTTTAGAAAGTTACCATATATACCCCTATGCATGGAAAACTTTGCAAAACTAGTCCTAATTCCATGCAAATCATATTTTTATGAAACAAAAAGGTTTCCTAGCTTATGGTTAACTAATATTAGCTTATCTAAGTTGCCTAAACTAGCTTATAGCTTATGAAAAGGGTTTATAGCATAAAAATAGTAATTCGACTTATTTTAAGGTTTTAAAAAGAAAAGTTCTAGTTTTTAGTGATCAAGGCTTAGGAAAGGGTTCTAAGGCATCCTATTACTAACCTAGTACTGTAATATAACTATTAGAAGCAAGATTAAAAGCTTACTTGACCAGATAGGGCTTAACGTTGCGTTAACTAGGGTTTTTGGGTTTCTCGATGGCAAAACGACTTAACCAAGGTACAAGTCCTAACTAGCTCGACTCCTAGGACTTCTAAGGCTTATATACTACTGAATGTTTAAGTTGGAAAGAAAGAATGGGATGGTTTGAAGTGATGAGGGGTATGGGGTATTTATACCCCTCGTTAACCTTGGAGACCAGGGATTACGTGGCTAGGTGGTGAAAGGGGAGGGAGGTGACTAATAACAAGATACATGCTGACTAAACTAAGCTATGGAGTGACAAGATGGGCTAATAGCAGTTCTAAGGGTGTTTGTGGTGGAAAGGAAGCTGCGGGGTGGTTTTGGTCAAATGAGGTGACAAGTACGGTGATGGAGGTGTGTGCTTGGGTGCTTAGAGGTACTAGGACGGTGTACGTGTAACTGTAGTTAGGTTGCTAGAAGGTGCTTGAGGTGCGTAGGGTACTTAATTTTTAGGATTAAGGTTAAGTTATGTTTAGTTTAAACCTAATTTTGCTTAGTGAAAGATTAGGGTTTAGTGCCTAGATTAGGGTCCTATGAGTGCTTAGTGGCTAGGATTAAGTCCTAAGAAGCTTATACTAAGTTGTGGTAACTTATGAGAAAGATTTGGGAAAGTTTAACCTAGTTTCCGGGAAGTTATAACCTAGTTATGGTTTTGTACTTAAGAGACTTGTACCTAAGCTCTAAGAGATTTTACTAGAGTCTAAGGGTGCTAAGATATCCTATTATTCCTAAGGTAACTTATACATAAGCTTTAAACACTTTCAAACTAGTTTAGATAAGCAAATAGGGTTTAGTAAACACATATACCTAATTAGGGTTTTGTGATGAGTTTAGTGTGTTAGATTGATAGATTACTTATTGTGGTGTTGTTGTAATATTATGCTTGACATACCAAGAGTTTATAGGATGTGAATGTAGAGATTTTTGGCTTGTGTGGATACGTGAGCAGGTCTAGAGAGTCATGCAAGTAGTGAATGCACATAAAACGCAAAAATTTAACTGTGAAATACCTGATATAGGTATTTATAGTGATAAGATTTTGTGGGTTGTTATAAGCCATCCAATTAAAGATATATATTAGCTTATTACACTGATTAGCTAACCACCTTATAAACCTTTTTGTAGCACTCAAAATTTAGTGCTAGATACCCTTAGTTTGACACTCAAAGCCAATCTATTCATTTCTTTAAATCCAGGAAAAAATACAAAAATATACAACTTTAGCCTTAAACCTTTAACCCAGTTGAAAGTCCAAAGAAAAAAAGAAAAAGTTGAATAAATGGTGATTATGCTATTAGAACGAAGCACGAAGGTTGCAAACTTGTTGTTTCAATTGAAGTAGTATGTTTATCATAAGTATGGGGGAAAGTAAGTTGTGTTCCAAAAAGAAAAAAGAAAAAAATAATGATGAAAATGAATAAGTATTTGGCGAAACATGTGCCAAAGTGGAGATCGATATGAAGGAAAATGGACTCTCAACTTATATTTTACATTTTTAAACAATTTCACTATATAATCCATGTCTTATCCATACCCTTATTTAACCCTTAGCCTTAATGTTATAACCCGAATAAAAGTCCTCTTTTGATAAATTTACTTGGTGCTTACGCCATGTCGGTGTAGCTTTGTTTCTTGTACAAACCTATGGTAATTTAATGAACACGTCTGAGCAATTGAGTGTGATTTCCTTATACCCGTTATTTCATTATATGAGTGTGAGTGAATTATACTTACCACTTTCGTGAGATGTTTAGTCGCGTTATCTTGGCTTATGATTCTTTGATATTATTTATTCTTCTATGAAAAATACAAAAACATTTTAAGGAATTGCTTGAGGGCAAGCAATAGCTGAGTATGGGGGATTTGATAATGCTCTAATTATATATATTTATTTCCTCAATTATATATTAGATATCTACTAAATCATACATATTATTATGTTATTTGTGTAGAATTGGTACTAAGCTGGTTGCAGGATTGATCAAGAGAGAAGTTAAGAATATTACTTGAAGGACCGTCAATGACAATGTTGAAAGATAAAGGAAAGGACTTGGAATGAAAATACATTATTAAAGACCCAAGCACGCCGGTTTTAGGACAATGTGCGGTGTACTTGCTTGGCGGGTAAATGAGTTTGATTCAACACGAAGTACGGCGTACTTTCTATGAAGTAAGGCGCACTTAGCTTGACAATTACAAAGACAGAGTTATTGATCGCATTCACTGTGAGGCCGATCATTTGCCTTCATTTATCAACCTGTGGAGTTAAACTCGAGTTCATGAGGTTATTTATAGAGACCTAAGTGGTCAGAAGAAAGGGGTAACATCTAAGAGAAATAAGAAGGAAGTTCCAAAGTTACTATACTAAGGTATTGGTGAACTCACACCAAGTTCACCATATCGTAGCTGAGTTCGTGTTCTAAGTCCTGTGACAGAGGCTAGGAAAGTATTCGTGTGTAGTTTTCTCTGTGGAAACCGTTTGATCAATCATTTGTAATCATTGGTACAATTCTTGTCTTAATACATTCGAATTATGAAGTTTATGAAATATATCTAGAATGTTATGAGTTTTGTTACTGAAATTATGGAGTAGCCGAATTATGTTTGTTTGAGTGATGCAGTTATATGATTGTTTAACATGTGTATGATTGCTTGCTTGTGATGCTATGAATAAGTTCAATCGATGAGATGATATTTGGACCATTGTTAGTTGTTTGATGTATCTCTGTGATAGAAGTAGGTCGAAAGGGTATATTGCTTTGATATTATTTCAAGTTGTTTGTCTATGGCAACTTGGTGTTTGCCTTGTAGAAATTGGCCAACAAAATATCTCTCGACCCAAATGTAACCTTGTTTAATGCCTAGTCTCATGTCTAACAAACTTGATTGGGAAATTGACTTGTTTGTACTTCCGTTATGAACCTATCTTATTGCATTTGACATATTAAGAATTATAGGTTGAAAGGGGTTGTTAATATGTTGGATAGTTATATGTTGGATTGATCACCAGTCATCTCTTACTTATATACCTTGTTCATGATTGCAAGTTGATCTTATCACGTGTTTACTTTCATGTTTCTCAGCCTAAATAAACATACCTTAATATAATCTTGTTACACAATTTAATCAATCAAATTACTAGTCTATTGATAGTGACAATCTTTGAACTATTGCTTTTAAATACTTACTGGCTTTGCTTTTCAACAATCCCTTGGGACTACCTTGTCTTACCTGTTTGCTAGATTACAACGAGGGTTATACTTTTGCCCATGTGTTAGTCAAATAAATGAATAAACTAGTATTATAAATTGAAAGCTTTATTAACACATCAGTGTCCTAATGAAACCAATTGCGATATGTAGGTTGTCACATGTGCACCTAATTCTACAATTCGATATGTTGCTTGCCTTCTACCTGACCATTGCTTCACATTTCTTATACTAGTTTGCCCTACCAGCGTTGTTGTTTGCGCCCTTCGTCATTGATACGTAACCTCAACACATGCACCTATTATATGATGTCATGATCCACCACCATTTCGTTCTCGAACTTAGCTTCGCTGCCACCTCCCATTATTGACCTTCCTGCCATATCTATCAAAATTATGATTGCTAATCTTTCAAATCTGTTACCTTGTTCTTATTCTAGAGTTGTATGCATATTTATAATTTAATTGAAATCATAAACTAAGTTTAATGGTGTGTTCATTACAAGGGTATAGGAATCATGAATGATAATGCATCTATTACAAATGTTTTGTTGATGGGTATGAGAATCAAGATATAAAAGTATGATTTTAGAACCATAATTACGAGGGAGGTAGGTTTGTTCGGTTATTCTTGTGAGATCCTTTTATCCTTACTTTTTCACTAGAAACTATTCACTAACTCACACTTTTTTATCCACATTTATACTTGTCATACTTAGTGATTCATTAAACAGACTAAACAACTACATATAAGCAATGATATATATTTTCACTTCAACGAAACATCAAACATATGGCTATAGTGATTAATATATGCATAGCAAACGCACCATAAGATTAAACACTCATACAAAAATATGGATAAGTAACTACTAATACTAAATTCTTAATTTATACTACTAATAACCACTATTTTGGTCTGAAATTGTGATAACAACAACTTAACCAAACAATTAAACATAAGAGTAAACTGCAAAAAATGTCCCTAACCTTTGTCAAAATTGCAAAAGTTGTCCTCAAACGAAAAAATCTGCAAATAATGTCCCTTACCTTTCGGCTTTTTGCGAGAAATGTCCTAAATGTGTTACTATAGTAATAAAAAAAGATTTTTGGCTAACGCTCGTTAACTTTTTCTCGTTAGTCAAAGTCAAAGGCTTGTGAAATGACTATTTTACCCTCATCTTCTTCCCCACTCAAGAACATCAAAAACACTACCCCAGATTTTCGGTGACCAAACCAGATTCCGGTGACAAAACTACTTGGTGATGATCGGAGATCGACGGGAATTGATTTTGCAAAAATGAGTGTTTTGCAACTCCAGTGAATAAGATCGTATCTCCTATATATTATTTTATAACCAATGTCATGAATAGCTATCAAATGAATACTTTATTGTGATAATAGATTCGAATAAGACAAGTAAGAGAATAATACGAGTATTATTATAAGTTTGTGTGAAAGACGTTTTAGACGAAATGTAATAGCGTCACGGCGCCGTTTTATAAAATATGTAAATATGAAAAATGAAGGACAATAAGAGACAAAACCATGAAAATCTTGTATGTTTGGAATTGGAACATAGCGAATTTAGATGAACCCATTTGAGTGCGGCATTGTAACAGTCAACAGTGACATTTACCGACTACCGTGTTGCTTTTGGTGCAACAATAGATGACATGGGCATCCATGGGTCGGCATCGATTTGGAACCAAAATGAATATGATACACCTGAATAAAATCTCGCAAGCTGCAACTCCTGGGGGCACTCTTCCTAGTTATATAATCCAAAATCGCAAAGTACTTACAAAGTGATGACGTATAGTCCACACTCGGGTCACGAATCCGAGTAGTAGACATTACTAACATTTAAGCCCACCACGTGTGGGCCGCCATAACAATAAATGGACTACCATTTAGACGGTTTGGGCTCACAAGGCTCAAGCCCAATAATTATTTATAGATTTGATAAGGATATCTCCCAATTATGGAGTGTATATCAAATACCCGCGATACGCGGGACACAACGAAGAGTGAGGAGCACGAAACCTTATCGGTTACGTGTGTATAAATAGGGCATCATAGCTCTCGTCCAAGGTACGATTTACAAACCCTAAACTCTTCACAACCCTTAATTCGATTACTTACTCTCACGCCGGAGGATAATCGGGGGAAACAATCCCTCGATAAGCCTAACGGTGTCTGTTACTTTCTTAGTGCGCAGGTCTCAAGAGCATTAAGATCTGATTGGTACGAGAACAGGAACCCAAACAAGGAACGCCCAACTTTTGTATCAACAAGTGGCGCCATCCGTGGGACCCTACACTAAGAACTAGGATGACAAAGCATAAAAACCTAAATCAGCGGACTCCGCTGTTGGATAAGACACGTGGTGACCCCCAGAGGAAGAACTATCAGGACTTAACCTCCAGGCAAACCACTGGAACAACCAGTGCGCCTAGTCACCAGGAACCGGGACTACCCCCAATTCTTCCAACGGTAGAGTTACCCGCAGAAACGACTCAAACCACCACGGTGGTCCCAAACACTGATGATCTCCAGCGAAACCTCTTCAACACTCCCCATCAAACGGTACCCACAGTGAACAACACTGTGCCGCCAGGCGCGCCTAACCGAGATAAGGGGACTGCTTTGGAAGAAAATATCGTTGCGCTGGAAGAAGATACTCAGGAGTCAACGTTAAAAAATTTTGTATCCAAAAATTACGAAACGTTGACCAATCTCCTCCAAGAGGAGGCAAGAAGAAGGCTGAGCCAGAACTTACACGCTCGGCTTGACTTCAATGGAACATCCCCACCGCGTTACCTAGAGCGCGAGCATAACGAGAGGCGCACCGATGTCCACTCTAGGCTCGGTACAGCATCTAATTCGCAGTACTCGGAGGAATACGAGGGTAATGAGCGACGCACTAACGTCCACTCTAGGCTAGGTAGTCGCAGAGTCCACGATAGACTCGGACCACGGCGCTCACCAAGCGAAGGCTCTTCTAGATCTGGAAGCAGAAGAGTTTACGACAAACCTGGGAGACGATTTTTCCCAAGCGAAAGCCCTTCTAGCTCGGACTCCGATGAAAAACGGCGCAAGCGCCGTAAAAGAAGCGATTCTTCCTCGAGCAGCTCCTCGGACAACGAGGATAAAGAAACGGGACACTGGAAGTCCAGAGGAAGACGTCGCGAGGAAGAGGACGAGGACATATCCCTTCCTTGGCGTCGCCAAAAGGTTGATGCGTTCTCAAAGCGCATCAGCGATTATTCGGACAACAAGAAAAGGCGCATGCCTTCCAATGTTAAAACATATGATGGAACGGGTGACCCTGATGATCACCTAAAAATTTTCGAATCCGCTGCTGGCATCGAAAATTGGCCACAACCTGTGTGGTGCCATATGTTTAATTCCACATTGGTGGGGAATGCGCGAACTTGGTTTAGCAAACTTCCACGAAGAAGTATAAAAGGGTATGAAGAGTTGCGGAAAGCATTCCGCTTGAACTTCACACAAAGAAAGAAGTGCGCTAAGGACCCAGTAGAATTGGCCAGGATTAAACAGCGCCAAGGGGAATCCACGAGCGCCTTCATGGAGCGCTTCAAAGACGAATGCATACATGTTAAGGCGTGTCCTGAAATACTAAAAATTTCAGGATTCATGAATGGGATTAACAACCAAGACCTTATCAAAAAATTAAATGATAAAGTTCCCCAAACCTTCGACGAACTAATGAAGCGCACAAGGTCTTTCATTCAAGGAGAAGCCGCCGCCGCGGATAGCAAGAAAGGATACTCGAACTACAGACCGCAAGAACAGTCAAGGAGACAATCAAATGACTATGGCGGCAATCGTAACAAGAGCTATCGCAATGATGGAGGCGCACGGGGGAACGACAAGTATACCCCGTTGACAAAAACTCCTAGAGAGATATTCGCAACAGAGGGAGCAAATTTTCCTAAACCCCCACCAATGCGCACTCCAGAAGGAAAGCATACAGGGAATGGGTACTGCGACTATCATGGACAGAAAGGCCACACAACGTATGAATGCGTCCAGCTACGCCAACTAATTGATAAATTAGTAAAAGAGGGCAGGATGGACCACTTAGTCAAGAATATTAAAGAAGGAAAGGATAAGCAAAGAACCGGAGATAAAAAAGAACCACCTAAAGACAAGGCAGACACAATTTACATGATACAATCATGGCAGCGCAAAGTCAAGCAAAAGATCAGCCAAAGGTTCTCTCCTAACGATGAAATTTCTTTCCCAAAGTTGACTGTGGACAACGCAGTGGCGGAGCCACTCACCATTGAAATATATGCGGGGGGTCACAATATCCACCGCATGTACGTTGATGGAGGAGCATCCGCGGAAATAATGTACGAACATTGTTTCAAGAGACTACGACTGGAGATACAAA
>LBNU01011263.1:107785-149944 GCA_014162995.1 Artemisia annua
ACCTTATCGGTTACGTGTGTATAAATAGGGCATCATAGCTCTCGTCCAAGGTACGATTTACAAACCCTAAACTCTTCACAACCCTTAATTCGATTACTTACTCTCACACCCGGAGGATAATCGGGGGAAACAATCCCTCGATAAGCCTAACGATGTCTGTTACTTTCTTAGTGCACAGGTCTCAAGAGCATTAAGATCTGATTGGTACGAGAACAGGAACCCAAACAAGGAACGCCCAACTTTTGTATCAACACAAAGCTTCATGACTCTTGCTTGACACCTTAGCAAAAACTGTTAATTGAAACAGTTTTGTTTACAATATTTGATGTGAACATCAATATTATATTGAAACAGTTTGTTTACAATATCGGAGAAGAGGAAGGCACAACACTTTCAGCAACAGTAGAATAACGTTGAACAGTTGGTGTGCTTTTGATTCTGTTTACTGTAATAAAACCCCCTGTAAACATCTCCTGGTGCCCATATATAACCCACCACTATTTCTATTTGATCAATACTTAATTTTTTATGAAAATGAATGTGGAGTGTGTTTATGAAGTACTGGTTGGTATCTTAAATAATATAATGACAAAAATACACCGTTGGTCCCTGAACTTTCCACAAAGCATCGCCATGCACCCTACCTTTCTAAAAACGTCATGTGTCGTCCAAAACATGGGAATTAGAGGCCGAATGCGTCCCTTGACCACTTTTGTCGCGGTCAACGCTCATCTTTTGGTATGTTCTTAAGGGCATAATAGGCAAACTACATTTATCACCACACTATGGTTAAATAAACCAAGAGTGATAGTTTAGGGAGCAACTAAGAACTATGCTTCGCAACTTGAGCCTCTCTTTTCTGATNTCATCCTCGGACATTTCGGCAGTACAATCATGAAGTTGAAGAACCATTTTTCTTAATAGGCGCATGCGTTAATTACCTAGTGTATAGAAAGTGGTTTCAAAGGAGATTTAGAAGTTTGGAAAATGGAGAGAAATCGTTTTTTTACTGTGATAATCACAGTAAAAGTGGAGGGTGGTTATATAGTATTCCACCCACCACAGATTAACGACACGTGTACCCCACTAACCCGAATCGTGTGGCTGGGAGATGAAACAGTACAGGACACGTGGATAGCCTCTCCACTTCCCGAGGTACCTAAAATGCACTTTTTTGGACTAGATGCATCCTACGTGTCTTTTGGGCAGTTTAATTTTGGATTCTTCCCACGTACGCGTTGGGAATAACTTCGATACGGCTATTAGTCTAGTATCCGCAGGTCTTACCCTGCGCACACTAGACTGGGGGGACATGATGACGTATAGTCCACACTCGGGTCACGAATCCGATTAGTAGACATTACTAACATTTAAGGCCACCACGTGTGGGCCGCCATAACAATAAATGGACTACCATTTAGACGGTTTGGGCTCACAAGGCCCAAGCCCAATAATTATTTATAGATTTGATAAGGATATCTCTTAATTATGGAGTGTATATCAAATACCCGCGATACGCGGGACACACCAAATAGTGAGGAGCACGACACCTTATCGGTTACGTGTGTATAAATAGGGCATCATAGCTCTCGTCCAAGGTACGATTTACAAACCCTAAACTCTTCACAACCCTTAATTCGATTACTTACTCTCACGCCGGAGGATAATCGGGAGAAACAATCCCTCGATAAGCCTAACGGTGTCTGTTACTTTCTTAGTGCACAGGTCTCAAGAGCATTAAGATCTGATTGGTACGAGAACAGGAACCCAAATAAGGAACGCCCAACTTTTGTATCAACACAAAGCTTCATGACTCTTGCTTGACACCTTAGCAAAAACTGTTAATTGAAACAGTTTTGTTTACAATATTTGATGTGAACATCAATATTATATTGAAACAGTTTGTTTACAATATCGGAGAAGAGGAAGGCACAACACTTTCAGCAACAGTAGAATAACGTTGAACAGTTGGTGTGCTTTTGATTCTGTTTACTGTAATAAAACCCCCTGTAAACATCTCCTGGTGCCCATATGTAACCCACCACTATTTCTATTTGATCAATACTTAATTTTTTATGAAAATGAATGTGGAGTGTGTTTATGAAGTACTGGTTGGTATCTTAAATAATATAATGACAAAAATACACCGTTGGTCCCTGAACTTTCCACAAAGCATCGCCATGCACCCTACCTTTCTAAAAACGTCGTGTGCCGTCCAAAACATGGGAATTAGAGGCCGAATGCGTCCCTTGACCACTTTTGTCGCGGTCAACGCTCATCTTTTGGTATGTTCTCAAGGGCATAATAGGCAAACTACATTTATCACCACACTATGGTTAAATAAACCAAGAGTGATAGTTTAGGGAGCAACTAAGAACTATGCTTCGCAACTTGAGCCTCTCTTTTCTGATACGCTAGTTATTTTCGCGCAAAACCAATTAACCCACAAACCAAACATATTTACACACCATAATAACACACACCCTTATCCAGATACCCATTTCCAGAAGTCAAAGACCCAACTAAAATTCCAACATTACAATGTCTTTTGGAGACAATGTGATCACTGATATGGCAGATTATATCACCAACATGCCAGATAACGTGACCACTAATATTATGAACCGATTGCCACTAAAAGATGCGGTAAGGACCGGTAGTTTAGCCAGAAGCTGGAGGTTTAAGTGGACTTTGTTAACCGATGTCATAGTTGATGAGGATTTGTTGTACTATTTAACAAATACCTTTCATGAGAGGCATATTACTAGGCTTTTACTTTAGCTTATTGGGCCAGTAAGAAGGTTTGTGTTTTCCATAGAGCCCAAAACGCTATTTGGACAAGACGACTTCAATTATGCAGACATTCATGAGTGGCTTTTGTTTTTGGTTCGGGTCGGAGTTGAGGAGGTCACAATTCGAAACTGGTATGCTGATCCAGTTACTTTGCCAACCCAACTTTACTATCGTCAAGAGTTGAAATTTCTAGAACTTCATTGTTGCACTTTTCCCACTATGACAAGTTTTAGGGGTTTTCCAAAGCTACTCAACTTAGAATTGTGTGATGTCAATTTTCATAGTGGTACAGTTTGGGACTTAGTTGCTGGTTGTCCCTTGCTTGAGTCTCTAAAATTGGATCGTTGTAGTACAAACGAAATGAGACTATGGGATATTGCAATTCTTAGGAATTTGAAGACGTTAAATTTGTCATTTGGTATTTGGAACCATCCTATGACAATAACAACTTCCAATATCTTTCAGTTGTCAAATGTTCCTAAACTTGAGACCCTTACCATGGATTTTCAAGACTGCAATGTAAGACTTATTCTTCTCGTTTTCACTTCAACTTACATATAATGTTAACGTAATTTCTAACATTGATGCAATGTTAGCATTGAAACTAAAGGAAATTCGTCCTTTTGTATTGTAGTTGTTGGAAGAAGGTACCTCCTGGATGAGTGTCCGTGTGGCCTTTCTATCCCTCAAGTGTCTTGAGCTGCAATGGTTTCATTGATCGTTAAAATGATTTGTGGGTCTCCAAATATGCAAAGACTAGTAACCAGGGTAAGTGGAATGCATATGTATGAAAGACATCATATTAAATTCCAATGGTTGTGCATATGAATATTTCTCTCATTTTTCAGGCCTTATACACGCCTACTTATGTACCTTTGCAGATTGATTCATTTGATGTACCCATCAACAGAATGACCACGGGGCAGCTTCAAACTGTGGTGTTTCGTTCTTTCCCTACAACAGAGAATTAAATAGCCATAATACGGTTGATACTTGCATGTTCCCCCTTACTGAAGAAAAATTATATCATTGACTGCAATTTGACTACTGATGAGAATGAAAGCATCAGGTTGAACTGGGATTTGGCAAGGAGGCTATTGAAACTCCCTCGAGCTTCCCCCACAGCCGGGTAGATTTCTTTTACTGATTCTAGTTAATGTATGGGTTGAATACCCTAAGACAACTATTTTCGTTTAAGTATGTTGCTACTTACTTGCTCACCAAATGTAATGGGAAGTTTGACTTTAGGAAGTCAAACGTGCAAATGGTAAAAGTTATTTGGCATTTGCAATTTTTACAATGCCTATGTTGGTCACCAAATATAATGGCAAGTTTGACTTTAGGAAGTCAAACGTGCAAATGGTAAAGGTTATTTGGCATTTGCAATTTTTACAATGCCTATGTTGGTCACCAAATGTAATGGCAAGTTTGACTTTAGGAAGTCAAACGTGCAAATGGTAAAGGTTATTTGGCATTTGCAATTTTTACAATGCCTATGTTGGTCACCAAATATAATGGCAAGTTCGAATGTTTATATTTGTGTCTTTATGTTTAATGTTCTTTGTAATGAATATATTGTTTTTGAGTTTTATATGGGTCGGTAAGGATTTAATGGGTTGCAATTAATTAATTTCACAAATTACACCGTAGGTCCCTAAGCTTGTAAACTCAATGTAGCATGTTGTGAACACGTCACTACATTTTGGGCGGGAACTACGTTTACGCAAAAGGTAGAAAACCTTAAGGACCAAGTATGAAATAAAATTTGTTATTAAACCCCTTCACCGTCTCTTCACTGAGAAGGTATTAACTTTAGCACGTAACCCAATAAACCCATCAACAAGCTTTTCCTCACACATTTTCCGATGGCAGAAGAATTCCCAATGTTGAACGAACTCATGGAAGTGGCCGATTCACCACGATTACATGAGCGTATGAGCCTCTGGTTTGGTCAAGAGGCTGTTGAAGCATGGTTTTTTAAAAACCTTATTCGTGCTGCTATTGATCATCTCAAGAGGATGATACCAAAGCGAAGGGAGTTGATTCAGGAAAATGAAGCTTTGGGACCGCGTGGTGTGGCGCTTGACTCTTTGGAGGCGTTAAGGAAAACTTAGGCCATTGAAATCAACCTACTTGCACGTTTGATCTAGGTGTATGGTCAAGCTGATGCTAATATTTGCATGCAGGAAGGTTTTGTTGAGGAAATGACTAAAAATAATTAGTGTAATGGGGTCTTAATTTAGGGTAATTCTTGGGGTAGTTTAATGCGGTCTTTTGGGTTTTTGTTTTAGGCTTTTAATGTTCTTGTAGGCTAATTGCCAGTATTATTCATATATAATTCTATGGTTTCTCGTTTAATCTTCTTGTTGTATCCTATTGTGTTTACTGTTCTTATGACCAAAAACAAACACCCCTTTATGTCAGCAAATACATACACAGTGGGAGGGAACAAGCGAATATAACAAACAAAACACCCCTTTTATGTACTGTTTGCAATGGCAAAAACCAAACACCCCATAATATAATGAAAACCAAACACAGTTGATATAAATTTCGTGATAGCAAAATCAAACACCTCCTTTATTAACCATATTTCATTGTTTATGGCCTGTAATGACTTCCATGAGTCAAACCTATTTATCTAATGTCACAAATTGTAACCTCTATCGGTTTGACTTCCCTAAGTCAAATAACCAACGCAAATGACACAAAAGGGAAACGGTTTGCCATCGTCGCCAAAATATCACTCTTGGTTGATTAACTAGAGTGTAGTACATAGTTGGTACCTAAAGTCGTATGACATGGTTGATTTAACCATAGTGTGGTGATAAATGTAGTTTGCCTATTATGCCCTTGAGAACATACCAAAAGATGAGCGTTGACCACGACAAAAGTGGTAAAGGGATGCATTCGACCTCTAATTCCCATGTTTTGGAGGCCACACGACGTTTTTAGAAAGGTAGGGTGCATGGCGATGCTTTGTGGAAAGTTCAGGGACCAACGGTGTATTTTTGTCTAAAATAATTGTGATTTAAGAAATGTAACGCTCGCTTTTTTATTATTTTTTTATTTTTTATTTTTTTGTCACAATTTAGTATTTGTTTTTGTCCGAAAGTGAATTCGTGTCATGTATATCGTGTCATCACACATCTTGTGATCTTAGATGTCGTCAGTCATGTCACACCCTTTGTTACATCATGATGTCATAGCTCACTGGAGTTGCAAAACACTCATCTTTGAAAAATCAATTCCCGCCGATCTCCGATCATCACCAAGTAGTTTTGTCACCGGAATCTGGGTTTGGTCACCGGAATATGGGTTTGGTCACCGGAGAAGATGAAGATGAAGGGTAAAGGGTGGTTGTGTGGTGGTGGTGGTAAAGGGTGGTGGTAGTGGTGGTGCCGGTTGTGTGGTGGTAAAGGGTGGTGGTGCAAAGAAAATAAAAGTGGGGAAGAAGACAAGGGTAGATTAGTCATTTCACAGGCCTTTGACTTTGACTAACGAGAAAAAGTTAATGAGCGTTAGCCAAAAAACCTTTTTTGCAACTACAGTAACACATTTAGGACATAACTCGCAAAAAGCCGAAAGGTAAGGGACATTATTTGCATATTTTTTCATTTGAGTACAACTTTTACAATTTGGCAAAGGTTAGAGACATTTTTTGCAGTTTACTCTAAACATAATAAGTATAACTACCATAAACACTCAAAAGATCAATCATTAATTATCAAATTTGAACCGAATTTAAGTTATTAGTTCATTACCAAAATAATAAACACACAATTAATCATATAAAACATCGCATTCATAACAATATATGAAAATGGTAAAAGATGCAAACCTAATTATAATCGAATTTAGGAGTTCTTGAGCCTCAATTCAGATAGATTGGCGCCCTAAACCACCTTGGAGAACCCCTTAGGTAGAATCTAATCGATGCAAAATAGAGGAATGGATGATTTAATTTGTGTAAAAGTGTGAGGTATTTATAAGAAAAATTAGGGTTTTGGAGTTAGCTTAGGAACAAAGCTAAAATTTTGATTGGTTGATTTATTTAAGGATAATTGTCAAAAAGAAATACTCCAATCCATCCAATAGTTGGAAAGTTTTGTAGCTTACCCTTTAAGATTCATAGTTACTAGGGCTGTAAACGAACTGGACGAACACGGAGCCCTGTTCATGTTCATGTTCATGTTCATGTTCATGTTCATTCATTTAATTTTAACCGGACAAATAAACGTACACGGATGCTTAAACAGACGAATTTTCTTGTTCATGTTCGTTTATTAAGAAAATGAGTTGTTCATGTTCGTTCATTAAGACACCAAACGAACACTAAACGAATATAAACGATCGAACATAAATGAAAATAGACAAACAAACATAAATTTTATTGAATTCTTCACAATATATTGTTTTAAAGTGTTGTTTTATTTAAACAAACCAAATTTTAAATTATAAAATTAAAATATATGATATATGAACATAAATAGATAAATAAACATAAATGGACTTTAACGAACGTATAATCGGACGTTCACGAACATAAATGAACGGACGAGACTTTTGTTCATGTTCGTTCATTTAACTAAACGAACGTAAAATATTGTTCATGTTCGTTAATTTAATAAACGAATGAACATAAACGAAATTTTTACCGAACGATTCATGAAATATTCACTGAACGTTCAGTTCGTTTACAACGCTAATAGTTACACTTTCTTCCTTAAAAAGTATTGATTTTATGTCCTGAGCAACACACTCGCTAAGTTTTTTTATAATCTCCGAGCACTTCACGATTCTTAAAACTCTGATATGTTAGTATGTTGTAGCCTTGATATTTTTTTTAAGACTCCTCCAACTTGAATCACTTGAATCCGAGTTCGTACGAGAAAGTTATGACCAAAACGGTAACGACTCTTTAGCTTGACACCTTTTGAGAATTTCTTCTATTTATCACCCGCTTTCCGGTTCTTTTGCATTAATCCTTCTTCTTAAGCCGATAAAGGGAACATAAAGCAATCAATTATGTCTTCTCGTAATGTTAAGAATAAATAATTTAGAGATAATTCCATATTTACCCAACTTAAATATCACAATTCAATATTTACCCAAAACATTTTTTTTAGTGCATAAATATAATGCTTTTAAGTCATGAGTTGAGAAAATATGAAATTATTGTGTTTAAGTTCTGTATATATGAAATTGCCCCCAATGATTTAAAGATACACCGGAAAGTAGGTATAATTATGGGCATATAAAGGGCTATCGTTTCATGTTTTATACTAGGTGAGAGTGGCTTAACTGATTATGCGTTTGTGTAGATGGTGGTGTTATCGTTCGATTCCAAAGTCACAGTTCCTGCATGTGTTTAGTTTTAAGGGTTGTGTTATCCAAATAATTGTTTAATGTCACTATAATTCTTACAAAGGTTTTTTAACTTGTGCTCAGGGGCACATGTTAAAGAGGATCCTACAGCCTGAGTGTCACTCTCTGAATGACCAGCAACCACGGATTGATTTCCATTATCTTTCAGCATCAGACCTCACAACCACTTACTAGCTATTCAGAGTGTAACACTCAAGCTGTGGAACCCTCTTTAGAGATACCAAGCTATGAGACCCTCTTTAACATGTGCCACTAGAGCATACGTTAAAAAAATCCTCCTAAAAGTGTTTCCAGTTTCTATTCATCTATCGTTACCTTAATGATAACTTGTTGAAATATCATACTTTCGAACACCTAATTTCATAATGACGAACTTTTGGTTTCATCTTTTATACAATAAAGGAAACATATTTGGAGAGCTAAATTCTAAAAATAAACACTAAAAGTTCTTTATTAATCAATAATATTCCTCAATTTTTGCTGGCGTTAGAAAATCGAGGCATCTGATTGGCCGATTGGAATTTGAATGAAGAAAAAATTGAATGAAATTCATATTTAAGAAAGCCAAAAAAACGTAGTACCAAAAGACCTTTTTTCTCATTTTTTTTAACACATGTTTAAAATAACGTCATATTTAAGCTACATATTTATTAAATAGCCATGTATTAATATAATCATACCATCAAAGACTCAAAAGTGTTGAATCCAAAATTATTACAATAACACAATTATTTCAAATCTAGATTTTCACTACAAATCATACCCTTTCTCCCGAAGTTCTTGAACAACTTCATTCTTCATCCTCAACCACAACTTATTCGCTTCCTGATCAAACTTCTCTTTCTGCAACTGCTTCTGATAATTTCCCGGACCTTGGTCCATTTCTATAGCCCCTTTAGCATTCACCATAGTCCCAATCATCCCACCTTTTGCAATGAAATCAGTCATGGCCTCCTCGTCACCAGGGTAAGGGTAATTAATTCGCTGATATAGATGAGCCAATTCTTTCTCTTCTTTAGGTACAGGTTTTAGTGTCCACCAACCAAGTGGGGATGTTTCATTGAACAACCACATGGCACCAAATACCGTGTATGTGCAGAGAAGTGCCTTGCCTATTTGTTTCCAGAAGTAGTAGTCATCCTTTCCGAGGCCTATTTTCTTTAGGTACTTCTCAGCCGTGAAAGGTTTAGCCACTGAAAAACACTGACCAACATTACAAGACTGTCCAACGGGTATAATCAAGATTCACGGTCAATACCTCTGACCAACAATGAATTATAGATATATATTTGATTTCAAAGTATAGGAAACTTTAAACCGCTTGAGGGATAAAACTGAATCCCCAAATTCTGAGGTGTCAGCTTCACGATGGACATAACCTTCCATCATGGTAAACACCTTGATAACTATGGGCTGATGTTTCTGTCTATCATTTTAATGAACTATTTTTCATTGCTCTCTTTTAACAGATGCCATAAAATTTACATACAGGGGAGACACATACTAGTGGCATAACCAAGACTTTAGACTCATAACAGAAAAGTATAAGCCTATAAGGTATACACTCATACGGCATATTTTTGTTTTTTATTTTATTCACATTACAACGTCTTTTGCCTTCACCAAGAAACTTATCATCACAACCTCAAGTCTTTAAACCAACGACCAATACATGTAAACTTGAAACTTCAGCTATATCCAAATAATTTAATTAGCGAAGAAAATTTAACTATATACTAGAAAACAACCTTAATAAGTTAATCTTGATCACATTTCCAAGTCTTTCGGTCATCTAAGAGGGTGTTTACCTAAGCCTATTCGACGAGCTTATTAAAAAATTGATAAGCTAGTATTTTTTGAGCTTATGAGTTTATCCACTTACACTTATGAGCTTATAAAGTTCATAAGCTTAAACAGATAAGCTCATAAGCCCAAAAAAGGAGCTTATGAGCTTTACCAATTTTTCAATAAGCTCACAAGCCCATCAAATAAGCTTAGGCAAACACCCCGTAAAACAAACCATGAAATCATTTTCCAAAATGCCTAAAAACTTTAACACTTTGAGTCAGGCATTTCATCAAACAGTTGGACCGCACATTCTTGTAACAAACTAACAATAACAAAAAACCCCCAAAAACAACACAAAAAATAAAAACCATATATTAAATTTCATTTCATATCAATCAAAAACTATATAACCCACAAGATCACAATTCAATCATCAGTAAAAATGATATTGAAATAAAGAATGTTATAGGGATTTTTACAAAGAATTACCTGTTTCAGCAAGTCTGTAACTTTTGCGAACCATCGAGAATGCTTTGTGTAATCTTATATTACTTTATGTAAATCATAGAATCGAAGTGGAACAGGCACATTAAAAAACCTGTTTATGATCTTGTAAGGGGAACTGTTCTTTAATCAATTTGTATCTTTCTACACCTTTATGTTCATGGTTATTCACATTAACACCCCTCAAGTTTTCTTATTATTCAAAAGACATTTGTTTGCCTTTCAAAAAAGCTAGCGGCACAGCTTGTTACTAGTTTACTTTCCACCTCTATGTAAATTCAAATTAATTTCTTTAGAGAATTCAAATTATGATAGAAAAAAGGACATTTAACATTGTTTTACAACTGATTTATTTACTATGTAACGTGTTGGAGACAACTTTTCATGAACCCACAATTGAATTGAAATGATTGTTATATTTCTTGCCTTTTGTGTCGGATATGTAATGAAGCTATGCTTTAAATAGAATCGATGATGATAATTTATTTTGTGTATTTGGACTTTGATGTTTGAAATGATTTTGTAAGACACGAAAAGATAAGAAACTGAGATTATAATTTACGATTTATGTTCTTCTCGTTTTAAGATCTATGATGGAATTTGTCTCTTTTTGGCTCGTCTTAGGACGAATCATTGATTACAAAGAGATATAAAATGAGATCTTGTTTAATCTTTTAACTTTTACGAATCTTGTTTGTGTTTAGATATGGGATTGTGGTGTTGGTGTCAATGGAGGATGGGATTATAGGATAGTTATGGATTAGTTAGCTGCGACTTGTGTTGAAATTAGGTTAGATGGATTTGGTTTTTTTGTTGTTGGTAGTTGTTTCTAGTCTTGCTCTCGTTATCCCCTTCTTTCTTTTATTTTTGTTTAAACTGTTAGAACCAATGAGGATGAAAACAGATCTGTGATGAATCTTCTTATCGTGTTCTTCATCCTTTGGTGGTCATGACATAATTGTATCACACGAAAAGAAAGGAAACTGAGATTATGATGTTTTTATTTAGGTTCGAGTCTTGGTGTGATGTTGTAAAGTGGGTTTCGTAATTTAATTGGATTTGACGAGCTGAAATGAATAAATCGGGCCTCCATGTAACTATACAACTGTGGATTGGTGACGGTGGTGGAGGGTGGTGGTGATGGTTGTGTGATGGTAGAGGGTGGTGGTGAGGGTGAAGTAAAAAAGAAGATGAACAATAAATTGCAAAAAATGTCCCTTACTAGGCAAGGGTAAAATAGTCATTTCACACGGTCAAAAAAGTCCCTGCAAAAGGCAAGGGTAAAATAGTCATTTCACACACCACTAACGAGAAAAGTTAACGAGTGTTAGGCAAAAGCAAAGTTTATGGACATTTTTTGCATGAACAGTACCTCTTCAAGGACAATATTTGCATATTTTTTTATTGGACATTATTTGCATTTTTGGCAAAGTTTAGGGACATTTTTTTGCAGTTTACCCTTCTTTTTATATATAATCAAATTTACAAATATTTTTTTAAAATAATAACTTATCTATTTTATAATATATTTTCTCTGTCTTACATCAAATCCAAATCCAAATTCAAATCCTAATCCTAATCCGAATCCGAATCATAAACCCACCTACAAACCAATCGTACCCATATTTTTTCACTTTTTCCATTACAATTATTGCGAAGCGACATCTACAGTATGGAGCTTTAGTTCAATGGTAAGGGTGCTTGGGCTCAAGTCAATAGACCTGGGTTCAAGTCTCTTCCTTGGCACTAAAGTCCAATTGATACCATTCCCCCACCGCAAACGCTCAGTTGACCGGTCCAAGGAGGGCCTATTGGAGAAAATGGCCTAGGGTTAGATCCCAACTCCCGACTAACTAGGTTAATGTGAACAGGTGCTCATTACATGGGGCCGGGTCCTTGAGGAAGGGTCCGGTTGACATCAAAAAATGCATGGGATCAGGGTGTTCCCACCGATTTACACCTTTTGGAGACAGTATGGTGCATTTTCTTTATGGAAAAGTATATAGCGCATAAAAGAAAAGGATCGCATTTAAAGAATCAGACCAACCATTCTTGGACATCATGAGGAAATTCTTTACTAGAGCCTTACTTATGATGTTATGTCATTTGACATTTTCTATCTTAGTACTTATAAAACAAATTTGTTTATTATTAAAAACATTTAAAAATGAGTAAAGTTGATTCTCCAAAATACTTCTTAAAATAATTAACCTACATAAATCTTAAATGTAAAATTATAATACACGGTTTAAACAATAATTGAGACATTTATTAATGAAAAATTGAGACTTTTTTAATACCTTTTAATATAAATAACTTAAATAAATTTTAAATGTGCCTCGTGGATGAACAAATTCTACACGGTTTAAACAATAATAGAGACCTTTTACTAATGGAAACTTCGAATACCTTTTGATAAAATACACAGTATAAACAATATAAATTAACCACGAGTGTATGATTAAATAATGTCCAGCGAAAGATCAAATACCTTATTAATGCCCCTTAATGCTTATTCTTAAATTTTAATCTTAAATACCAATTTGTAATGGAAATGGAAATTTTTCTAAGCACAACTTTTTTTGTCATCTCGAATGCATTAATGCTATAAACCGTGTCTTAGAAAATCAACATATGAGACGCAAATGCTATAAACCGTGTCTTAGAAAATCAGCATAGAGGCTAAAATGTTATAAACCGGTTTTGCCAAATGGAAGCTTTTTTATAGGATTATAATTTTTGAAACACACAAAATCTTTTTTTTATATATTTAATTTTCCAAAAAGTTATTCTAATTTCTACTATATAAACACCATAAACTTCTTTTTATGCTTGTGGTAATTCAAAGTTAAGTTGATGGAAATGAATTTTAAAATACCCATGATAAAGAAATGGTAACACATCCACCACTGAATTAATAGTTTAAACTTTAAACATTCTTTAATCTTCAAGCTTTTACTATACAAGTAATACGGGCTCTATCTAATTGGTCATAGTGTAATGTGTGGTAATTATTTTCGTCATTAGGTTTGTAAGTTGTGATGGTATCACAACTTTTGTAAGTATAGTAATGAAGACCCGTGCGTTGCACATGGGTTGTATCTAAGTGTTCATAAGGTAATCTTAGGCACTTATTTTTATCATTATATATCTAAGTTGTGATGGTATCACACCTTTTGTAAGCATGGCGCACATTTAAAATAGTTTCTTGACATTAAAAGAGTATATGTGAAGAGACTTTTCCAAATATGTTACATTTAAAAGAGTCTCTTCACATGTAATCTTTTAATATGTATAAATTACATAAATTATTTTTTGTCTATTTATTTGACACCTTTGTTATAGTTATAAAACCATTTATACTTTGATATATATTTATTTTCAATGGCACAATTCCAGATGTTAGAGAACTTAATGAATTACCCATCTCTATACCATAAACTTCTACATAAATGCAACTCTGCGAGTCAATTATTACCAAAACAAAAACTCAAAAAACAAAACAATTATATTGTTACAACGAAAGTAAACAAAAAAAGTCACAAACCAACACCAAGGATGAGTCTCCAATATTCATGTAATGTAAGTAGCCCAAACTTATAACTATTCTTACAAAATAATTATGTATCATCACATGCTCGAATTTAAATCATAAGAAAAAAACTTGTATCAGACCTCAACATTCATGACCAATGTATAAAGTTGTAGGNTTACGTTTTTAAAATTAGTGTACATTTTAGGATTTCCCGATACCTAACCATGTTTCCCGTAGTATTTTAGGACTCCCCTAGTTTGCCAATTGCCTTCTGTTCCCTTTAGGTTGATTTATTTTCATTCTCGTTCGTTAATTTTCCATTTTCGTTAATTTAACGTACCATAAAACCAAACAATCTTTCCAACCAAACATACAAGTCTTTAATCTCGATCTTTCACGAAACTTTCCATTCACACCTCATTGGGGTACGACCCGGGGAATCATTTCCCGGTCTCACAAATATCACTTTCACGAGTTTACGAGATAATCTTTTTCCTAAAAGGTTTACTTGTATTTCTCCACGTCTTGTTGTCTCACGATAACATTGACCTCACTTTGTTGATATTTTTGAATACTTGTTGTTTTACACACCAAAACACAAACGAATCAATCACACCTTTTGTAAGCATGGCGCACATTTAAAATAGTTTCTTGACATTAAAAGAGTATATGTGAAGAGACTTTTCCAAATATGTTACATTTAAAAGATT
The DNA here is from genome assembly GCA_014162995.1 of Artemisia annua. Lineage (NCBI taxonomy): Eukaryota > Viridiplantae > Streptophyta > Magnoliopsida > Asterales > Asteraceae > Artemisia > Artemisia annua. The sequence continues at coordinate 122,504 of LBNU01011263.1, forward strand.
CTCTTCACATGTAATCTTTTAATATGTATAAATTACATAAATTATTTTTTGCCTATTTATTTGACACCTTTGTTATAGTTATAAAACCATTTATACTTTGATATATATTTATTTTCAATGGCACAATTCCAGATGTTAGAGAACTTAATGAATTACCCATCTCTATACCATAAACTTCTACATAAATGCAACTCTGCGAGTCAATTATTACCAAAACAAAAACTCAAAAAACAAAACAATTATATTGTTACAACGAAAGTAAACAAAAAAAGTCACAAACCAACACCAAGGATGAGTCTCCAATATTCATGTAATGTAAGTAGCCCAAACTTATAACTATTCTTACAAAATAATTATGTATCATCACATGCTCGAATTTAAATCATAAGAAAAAAACGTGTATCAGACCTCAACATTCATGACCAATGTATAAAGTTGTAGGACCCTTATTTGGACTGGACCTCAACATGGTATAAATTTGTATAACACATCAATCTTGTTATTACTATACTACGTAATACATTACTTAAGCCCAAGCCAAATATTCAGTTAGGAAAATAAGCCCAACAATAACTAAATATATTATCCTAAATTAATGCTAAATAATACCAACACAAATACTAACAACCTTAATCCTTCCACCCGCAGTCAAAAAACATTTTGTCTCAACTGCTTCTCTCTAGACACCAAATCTCAACTAATACTCATAGCTCCACAATATAACACGCGTCTCTCTAGAAACGACACCCGTTGCCGCCACCATTATTGTCGCCGTTTCGGTGGGGCTTTATCTTTATTCGTTGGCCGTTTAGTGGTGGTTGATGTTTATTCGTGGTCGGGTATTGGTTTCATCTATATGAAATAACATGCCTTCTCTATGAATCGACTTTCTTTCTTTTTGCTAGTAAATCCGAACACAAATAAAACTTCAAGATCCTGGAAAAGGGTCTTTTTTTTCTTTTTTTTCTTTTTTTTTTTAATTTGTGATTTTCGGTTTGGTGTGTGTTGGGTTTTCTTGAGCTATTTATATTTGAAAGAAGATGTTGAAAAGAGTTAGAACAATAAATGTGGTTTGTGTCCAATTTGGGGGGAGGTTTTACCCTCCTAGGCAAGGTCTCAAGTTCGAGTCTTGTCTAGGGCGATAGGGGTTTCCTCTCGCGTGTGTAAAGGGAAGGGTGCCATTGCCTTCTGGGCTGGACCCAACCTGGTTGTGTGGGCTCGCTACGCCTTCTGGGCTAGGGGCCATGTAGCCACAAATTGTCGTTCAAAAAAAATAAATGTGGTTTGTGTGGTTAATACTTGGAATTTGAAATGCTTTGTATACCTAAAACTAAAACTATACATTCAATTTGTGAGATGGTTGGTTTGCTTGGAGCCTACATATTTAACTTTCAATGCATGAAACATTTATGATGACCACTTTACATTTATAAGACTACTTAAGCTTTTAGTATATAAGATTTCATTTATAAGACCACTTTACACACACACACACACACACACACACACACACACACACACACACACACACACACACACATATATATATATATATATATATATATATATATATATATATATATATATAGGGGAGGGTTAATGTGAGATCAAACTTAAAGTTGTAAAAATAAGATCTAGTCTAAACAACTAATAAAAACATTTAAAAATAACCATATTAGCAATAATACACAAAAAATAAAATATTAATACGAATTAACATTTTAGCAACTAATAAACAACTGATACATGAGTTTATGCTAGTGATACACTATTATAAATTTACATGTCGAATCAAAGTGTATCACCTTAACCTGATACACGTTACATGTCGAATCAAATATAGAAAATTTAATTTAATTTTAACGAGAGTGTCACTTTGTCGGATTTTAGCTGGATCTTATTTTAACAACTTTAAGTTTGATCTTATTTGATCTAGATTCTATATATATATATATATATATATATATATATATATATATATATATATATATATATATATATATATATATATATATATATATATATATATATATATATATATATATATATTCTCTCAATTACTACAAATTGAACTCATAACTCATAAGTGTTGCATTAAGGGTCACACCAAAACACAAGTTCGCAAGTATAATTATTTTCTGTTATAAATTATTGCTTTTCTAATATTAATTTATACAATATTTATTTATATGTGCATAAATATGATTGGTATACTCTCAAATCAAAATCAAGTTTGAAAGTATCAAATCAAATTAATACTAATAGGAAAATTTGCATTTACGTGACCAAGACACTACTGTACTTATATTCAACTTGACACGCTCATTTGGTCTGACCCCGAGTACAACATATTCTGCACATACTTATCCGACCCCGAGTACAACATATTCTGCACATACTTATCGTTTACCAATACTATTCTTATTAGTGCGATATACAAAAAAGATTATTTCGATTATTTGCGAATGTAAACGACATCCTTTCATGTACTGTGATTAAATCTTTTTGTTGTGTCAGGATTGTGATCGAATTGCGAATTATTATGATTTCATATTCTTTGTTTAGAGCTACCAATGAAATTTGTATTTTGTATTAGCCCAATTCTACTAAAAAATCTCATCTCAAATGCTAATTCGTGATTGGCCTCAAACAGTCAACTTAAATTAACCAAGGATATTGGTCAACTAAAGTCAAACCACTTGAAGACAACTAACCAAGGAGTATGGTGTTTCCCCGGGTCGTTTAATCCCAACGAGGTGTGAAATCTGTAATACAACGAATCTGGGATCGGGTGAATATTGAACAGAAAAGGGTGTGAGTGATTACACTAATGAAATATAAGTGATAATAGCTTAAACAAGCTATATCAACGAATACGTGAAAGCAAATTATCCAAAAACGTAAAAGAACTTAAAAACGTACGTTTAGGTTTAAATAAACGTAAACGTACCAAATAAAAAGTGAATTATGATCAATACAAATCCCACGGATGTGAAATTTATATTTTTGGGATCCTAATAATAAAAGAAAATTATTTGAAAATTAAAATTAATTGTTAAACTATTTATTTAATTATTATTAATTAAAAACTATTTTTAACTATTTTAAAATACACTAAAACACAATTAAATATGAAATTAACCTAGAAATGTGAAATTTTAACTTTTAAAAATCTAAAATAACCTAAAACTTATTTTAAAACTGAAATTATATTTAATTGACTTTTTATCTATTTATTATTAATTAATAACTATTTAATTACTTTTTAAACTATTTTGATTTATTATAAATACTAAATAAACACTAATAAATATGAAACTTTTTCTATAAATATTATATAAGTACAGGAACCTAGGAAAATTATAAAAATGGAAAGTGCTTAATGAAAAAGCTTAAAAATAAGCTAAAAAGCTTAAATAGAAACTATCACTTAATTTATTTTTGATTTTTCTTGATTTTCTTTTTACAAAACTATTTTATAACTGAAAATATGAAACTTTTACAAACACAACTTTGCTAAATCACTACAATAAGCTCAGTGGGAGCTTAAAGATCAAACAGTGGCTAAAATGAGCTTATAAGCTTGAATAAGCTAATAAAAGGTTACCACTACTGAACCAAGGGCTAAATATGATACAAACAAATGAGACACACTTAGATTAAGCTCGAATAAAGAGGAAAGCACAAAGAATAATCTGGAAATAGAAAAAGCAAATCCAAATGTCACTGAAACCAAACAGGCCTCATGGCTTAATTCTAAGCTTATCCAATAAGCCATAAGCCAAATTAAGCTTGGAACTAGAAAGTTGGGTATGTAAGCTTCTCAAAAAGCTCAAGCACTTAGAATAAGCTCCATAGATAAGCTCATGAGAGGCTTATGAACTATGACTCACCACACTGATGAGTCAATGTTTAGTGAAATGGGACAAAGTGTAGGCTCAAAACTAGCTTATCAAATAAGCCCAAGAATGAAAAATAAGCACATGCATCAACAACTGGCCATAAGGGCTATCCAAAACCACAAGAATCACAAGCTAAAGCTAATTAGTGAACAAGATGCAAGCTTAAGAAAGTTGCTTATAAAACTGTGCATAGGGGAGTTTTGTGAAAAAGTGCTAAATAGAAAGCAGCAAATAAGCAGTTAAACTAGGCTAATAAAAATTACCAAAAATACACTGATAAAGATAAGCAGCAAAATATTAATTATCTAAAAGCTCAAGTCCTAAATCCTAATATTAAATCCTAGAGAAAATTAATTAGTTAAATCAAAAAAATTTATCTATGAAATTGACTTTTTGAAATTACAAGCTAAGTTGACTTTTATGAACTTCTACTGATTAATAATGACTTATTATGATATTATAAGTTGAAATGAACCTAGATTAAGCTATATTATCAACTTATGCAATGAAATGATGAAAGCTTGAACTAAAATTCCTAACAGTTAATGAAATCTAAGAGGTTAGAGAGATTTTTGACTTTTTCTAAAACAACTCTTGTATTTTATGCTTAAACTAACCTAAACAAACCTAATGAGACCTACCCATGCCAAATGAACAGCAAAACAACATTAAGAACTCACAGTACCACATTAAACCAAACACCCCTTTAAGTAATTTGCTGTCAACAACTTTTGCAGCCCGAAAAAGGGCTAAAGTCCTTGTAAAAAAAATCTAAAAATTAAAATAAAAATACCAATAAGTCAACAATATATCAAAGTACATTACCCAAAAATTTTATTAGATTTGGTTCAAAATTGAAGAACTGAAAATTCAAAAACTTTTTCTGCTGTTTGGGTACTTTTTGACTTTTTAAGTTTATGAACTAGGTTGACTTTAACCAACTTCTAATGATCACTAATGACTTATTAAGTTGTAATATGTTATAATTAAACTAAATTAGGCTTTGTTACCAACTTTTATACTAATATGATGAAAATGAACCTATAAATTCTAACAGATAATAAGTTAATGGAGAATAAAAGCTATTTTGACCTTCTCCTGAATAAACCCTGATTATGATGACTTAACTGAGTTATTATAACCTAAGGGAACATGTAACAACAGAGAGCAACAATCAAAACAACTTTAATCACACAAATGACAGTAGATCCAAACACACCTTAATAACTACTTATGATTGAGTTTCAAAGCAGATGATTAAATGAGACCTCAACACTGATTCAAAAGATTATATTATGATGATATGATACCATAAAAGCACAGAACATCAATAACAACAGCATGAAACATGTAATTTATAACTAAGCTATTTCAACTGTGAAATCCTATTATTGAGCAACTACAGATTTTAATGAACAAGCAACAAATATTAAGCAAATATATCACTAAAATATACTTAAGAACCATAAATCCACAGAGATAACTTACAAATGAAGGCTTCTACAGTAAATTGCATATAATGAAAAATAAGCTTACAAATGTTTTCCAGCTGAATACCAACTACCAAGGCCAAGTAACACTCTTAATAGCTTACCACTAAGCTTCTAACCCATGGGCAATCCATTATTTCCCATGCTCCAGCTTTCTTCATCCATTTTCCATGATTTTTGAATTTTCACTCTATTTTCTTGATTTTTTGTATTTCTTTTTTTTATGACTAAAACTGATTTTAAAGTTACTAATAGCTCTTAAAAGCTATATAAGGAGCTTAAGTGAGCTTATTTGTCCATAATAACAACTCTAAACAACATTCACAGTAAGATAAGAACTTGAACAAAAATTAGCATAAACTGAAATTTTTATTTAGAAACTGAAATTAACCTTGGAAAAGGTTTATTTTACACTGATAAGACTTAACAAGATGCTTGAAAGTTAAATTAAACACTGGAACTTAAGACATTAAATAAACGACAATAAAAACTTAAAAATAAAACTACATATCCTTCTCCTCTGCTCCATTCTTGATTTATAGAGATATTTGTGACTCTGTCGACCTCTCTGAATGTATCCCACAACTTTTTAACCCTTGGATCATCTGAAATCATCAAAACCATACATGTGGCATTTTGGCGGTTAAAGTCTCTTAAGCAGGTTTTTTCAATTAATGGGTTTTGTTTTGTTATAGTGGTGGAGGAGACAAGTTTAGGAGTAGGTTATGGGCTGGGGTTGAGGTGGAAAGTAAAACCAGGTGAGGTGTGGAGTGGATTTGGATTTACAGTGTGTGGGAGGGATATGCACAGTAGACGTGGGTTTGACCCTTTGTTTGACCCTGGTATTATTATTAAAGGAAGTTGGGCCAGGATATGTTGGGCCTGGAAAAGGGTTAAGGGTTTTATGGGTTATGTAATAACTTGGTCCATTTGGTTTGTAAGGTTTATAAGCCCAAGGACCTAAGTTGTAATTTTGGATATTAAAGGGGCTGAAACTGTAATTTCCCATAATTTACCAAAAGGAATTAAATTGCCAATCATGAATAGTACAAGGGTTAAATGTGATAAATTCCAATTTTTAAAACCCGAGGACTAATTTTGCCATTTTTGAAACTTGAGGGGTAAAAGTTGCCAATTTTAGAAAACTTTCATCCAGGGACTAAAAGTGAACAAGTTTGATTTCCCATGGACTAATGTTGACTTTTCATTCATTTTAAACCTTCAGGGACTAGTTTTTCCAATTTGTGAAACTTCAGGGACTGAAACTGTCAATTTTGTAACTTTTGTTTGTTTTTCATCTGTTTTCAATCCTTTTGCACCTGAATCACATAAAAACACATTCCAATGATATTTATAGTATTCTGTGATATTTCAAAGTGTTTTTGGCTCTTTTTGTAGTTTAAATGTGAAAGAAATGATGAGTATTTAGACACTCATCAATTCGTCAATTCCACAAAAAGATTAAAAGTTTTTTTAGTGAACCCTTGGTCACTACAAGAGATTACAAACTCAGGCTTCGTCATACACTTTACTTGATTCATAGACTTCTTCGCAATAATCAAAAGTAAGTTGCGTTGAAGTTCGGCATGATTCATCCGGTGAAACAAGACGTGTCTTTAGGAATTTAAGTAACTCTTAACTACATGTTCGGAATAGTTATGTTGGCGAGTTATTAACATCTTAATGGTTTCTATACATATTTGACCCACTTCATCCAATTACCCATGATAAATCTTTGTCGTTTTAACAATTAAAGTTGTAAAATTTATGTAAAACGTAACGAATTTTAGCTAGTATTCCTTCCGAGTCACGATCAAACTCTTCTTTTGACTAGACTATGAAAAAATACGGTTGATATTGAAATTCTCAATGACAATCATAATTAAATCACAAATTTATTAAATGTCACCATCATAGTATGAAGGTGTCCATGCACATTTGGTCTTTATCTCTTCATAGCCAAAGAAGAGAGAAAACCTCATGCTATTTGTCCTAAGCATGAAATGGACTTCATATTTTTCTTATCCTTATTTTTCATCAAAAAGTTGTCTAGTAAAATGCAGAAGAACAGTGGCAAAGCTGGTGTCGAACATCGTGTCACTCTATTATGTAAGGAATACCACATTATTTGACATTAGCACAACTATTTCTATTCACTATTAGAGTTTGACATTTTTCATTAAATAAGATTGAAAGCGTAAAGATTGAGTTACTTGTGAACCCTTTAGTAGTAAATACGAGCAACCCATATACTCCTCCATTTGAGGTCTAGAAGAATATACAACTACATAATTGTGATCCGTAGTAAGTGTGAATCTCATAATACATTTATGTAAATTGGTCCAATTGAAGTAATTCCATTCGCAACAGAACAACATCCGGTTTCAATGAGAGCTAATAACATTGTCCTAGAAACATGATGTTGTCCTTGAACTCTGTCGATATAATTTTTTTCAAGGATGGATCCATGGGTAGGAGTAGAATATGGTTTATATGGTGCAAAGATGAGATACAAGTAGTCACTGTTCTGTTAAGAAAACATTTCTTTATGAATGTATCCAAATGTACTAAATAGCAACGGGTTTATATGAGAAAATATTTGCATTTCGCAATTATTTTGTAAGTTTATGTTCCGTAAGAGGAAAATTCAATTGCATACACTTATTGGTGTATACCAAGGGAAAAATCTCCACCATCCATCCTTTTTGATCTAATTGTCTAGATTAATCTAAGATTTAATTTTTTAAACCTAATTTTTCCCCAACTATATAATGTTTTATTTTATTTTTTTTCCTATTCGCTTTTTTTTCACACAGTTTGTGTATGTTTTCTCTCAACTGCTTCCCCTCCATAACTCAGTTACGTTTCCCTCCACTGCAACACCATCGTTTACTCCACCACAACACCATCGTTACTCCACCGCAACACCACCGCGACACCACTGTTACTCCACCGCAACACCACCGCACTCCACCGGGACTCCATCGCAACACCACTGCACTCCATCGCAACACTTCGTGTGTGTTTTCCTCTGCTCTCATTCCTTCCCTCCAAAAATTTTTTATACTGATCTGATCACCATCACCATCAACACTCCGATCACCATCACTGTTCCGATCATTAACATCATTTTTTATGGCTTCTTTTGATTTGAAATAACTATTTGTTTCAGAAGCAGATTTGATTGATATTGTTGCGATTGATAATGTTGTTGAATCGGTTGATAATTATGTGAATCAAGTTGTTAACATTTCTTCTTATCAAGTTGCACACCAAGTGTTTGATGAAATGTGTGAGTAAAAAATGTTTTGACAATCTTGTTATCTGTAATTTTGCTTATTAATTAAGTTGTTAGTTGAATTTATATTTTAACTGCATTTGAATGTTGTTTTTGTGTCTAATTGTAGTTTTGAATCTGCTCTGTAGCATATGTTTAGTATCACCAGTGATATTTGAAGTTGATGATTATAAGCTGGTTTTGTTAGTCTGTTTATTTATAAGTTGTTTATGTTAAGATGTTTAATTTGCTTATATAATATTTTTGACATTTTGATGAGGATGAAAATATAAGTTTGTGGGGATAAACTGTGAGTATAAGTTACTGATTAGTTGTTCATTATAGTATAAGTTACTAAAATTTCCTCTAGCATTGTGTCCTTCTCTGGTTACACAAAAATGGAAAATCATGGCATGGGGTGATGGTTGCACTGTAGAAACCCTGCATGAGCTTGCCTTGGATGCACTCATGGCTCATAGTAGAGATATACATCCTTTTCTTATAATAATGTATACACTTTAATGAGATATGGATATCCAGTTGATACCTTATCCCAAATTGTAGATTAAGCATGAGCTCGTAATTCTTATGGCCTTTGTATATCGTGGTTCCTTGCGTATCTGCTGGTTGTAAGTCATTTCCCAAGCCAAAAAACTTTCCATTTTCAACCCATTGGTAGAGTACTAACTATAACCTTGATATCACGTTTGATATCACAGGTGTGTCAGCTTTCTTTTATTTGTTGTATCTGTTGTGGTGATGGAGGATCTTATGATATCACAGGTGATATCACAGGCGATATCAAAGGTGTTTGACCTTCTTCAATTTGTTTGTGGAGATGTTGGGCTTTTTTGAACCACAACTGCTATTGTTGTTGATTCTTTTGTTTGTTGGAGCCATTTTTTTTTTGCAAATTGCAATCACAAATAGTTTGGTGACATCGTCTCTTTTTATGTCATATACATAACAAACAAGTATGATTTTTAAATTTTACTATCTCTTGTGATATTTCATTATTTTTGTAAATTTTGTGTATATTATCACCTGAGATATTTCTCTTTCCAAGTACATGATAGTTTTTGTGCTTTTTACTGTAATTGACATTCATAGGAGATGTGTTAATATTGGTTCTGGTCTGCTTAAGAACGAAACTACTGAATCTTATGTATGGTTACTCCAAGCATTCAAGAAAGCTTTTGTGTGTTATCCGAATATAATTGTAACTGGTCAAGATGGTGCTATGTGAAATGCAATTGCAACCGAGCTTCCTTGTCCAAGCCCCGACTTTGCATGTGGCATATCATGCAAAAGCTTTCAAATAATGTAAAAGTTTATTTATTAATTAGACTGTCATAAATTAGAAGTTATGTATCACTTGTGATATTTTCATTTCTTTGTATAATTATGTTGTTTTGTATCAATAAAATGTGTTTTATCACTTGTGATAACGCATGAAAATGTTTACATCATTTATGAGTTTACTTGTTTCTGACATGTATCACTTGTGATATTATTCTTTAATCGATATATATGTTGCCCTTATTTTTGCCGAATCGTTATGTTACTCAAAAGCATTGCTTAATTAATCCTATTCTTGTTTGATTTTGAGAATATGTCAAGTTTTTATATTCATAGTTTTCTTCATGAAGTCAACGGTATTTTTAACTGACTTTTCATTAGTATCACTTGTGATACTCTAATAAAATTACCAAAAGAATGTTATATTCAGATAAACTAAAAGCATTGTTTACAACTTGATAGAAATTATTATTGTTTACAATTTAAATAGCAAGAGAAAATTACAATTTAAGTAGCAAAAGAAAATTACTAATTGATGCTTTTGTCTTTTTATTTTCTACAAATTTCTTCTTGCCAGATTTATGAGCATCCCCTCCTTTCTTCTTTCCCACTTCATTCTTTTTTTGTAGCCTCTTCTTCTTCATTCCTCTTCTTCTTTTTCAACAACCGTCTTTGCTATGCAGTCTCTGTTGTCAGTTCAATAGTCACCGTTGGTGGTGTTGGTGGTTGTAGATCCTGTTATATCACAGGCAGTGTTCTAAAAGGCGCGCCTTGGCGCCGCAAAGGCCTCGCAAAGGCGCGAGGCGTCACCTCCACGCCACGCAATAGGCCAAGGCGTCGTCTTAAGGTTTGGCATGAGATGAGGTGCGATAAGGTGTACTGGTATTTGAGACGTTTAGGGGATTTACTAGTAATTGGAATTTGGGCATCATATTTGAGGTTTACTAGTATTTGGCGTTTTGGGGTTTACTAGTATTTGAAAAAGATTACAAATGTAAATAGAGTTTCTTGACTTTAATGCTTATGTATAACACTTTTTGTAAACTCGATGTATATGAAATAACATATACTAATGAAATATAATATAAATCTATAAATCTATAAATACTTTTTGCCGCCTTAATTCACGCCTTAAAAACGCCATGCCGCCACGCCTCACGCTAAGGCTTGAGGCTTAACCATGCCGCCATGCCACGCCTCACGCTATTTATAACCTTGATCACAGGTGATATCACAAATGTTTCTTCAGTATTTGTTGGTGGTGTTTCTGTTTCTGTTTTTGTTCTTATTGTTTTTTCTAAGCTTAAACGTCTAGCAACGGATTTTGTTAATTTGCTTGGTATTGTTAGTGTTGTCGGTGATGATGTTGTTTCTTTGTTCACTTCTTCAACCCCTGCTTTTTTGCTTCTTTTATTCTTGATAGTTCTGAGTTTTATATTCAAATCTGCATAAAATATATACCATGTTAGTGTATGAATAGTTCATTGTGTTTTAATATCATACGTGATATATAAACTGAATAAGTATACGTCATCAAATATCACAGGTGATATACTACAAACAAGCAATCATTACAAGTTTAAAACTGTTGTATCACAGGTGATATACAACCAATAAACAATCATTACAACTGTTGTATCACAGGTGATATACTACAAATAAGCAGTCGTTGCAACTGTTGAATCACAGGTGATATACCACCAATAAGCAATCGTTGTAACTGTTGTATCACAGGTGATATACTACCAATAAGCAATCATTGCAACTGTTGTATCACAGGTGATATACTACCAACTAATACTAAAGTCAAATACCGCTATTAAACATAACGAAGCATGCCCAATCTATCCATTATGCACATATATCTACCACAAATCTAACAAAAGCGTGTTACAGTCACAATATTTATTTTAGCCTGTTAAGTCTCTCATATTATCACAATAATCATCTAACTCTCACAACAATCCCTCAATAAATTATTAAAATCCACAAAAACAGGAAAGTGGTCATACTGTAAAATAAATATCCGTATTTTTAGGGATACGATTATACATTCTAATGCAAGTAAACATACACATTCTACTGAATGTGTATGTAGCACAGGTGATATAACACATAAGCTAAATGTTAAATCAAGTACGCCACATACATTCAGGCTTTTATCACAGGTGATATACTACCAAAAACTGAAGACAATCACAACATTCATCACAGATGATATACCACCAAAAATCGAAGAAAACCACTACCACTGTTCATTATCACAGATGTTATACTACCAAAAATCGAATAAAATAACTACAACTGTTTTATCACAGGTGATATACTACTAAAATCTGAAGAAAATAACAACATTCATCAAATTATTATAACAATCCCTCAATAAACATATAAAATCAACAAAAATTGTAAAATCTTAAAATATCTTATAAAACTCAAATAAGTACATAATCATCACAGTATAACATCAAAAATTAACAAAAAAATACACACAAATCTTCATAAGTAGCAATTATATTCATAAATAAGTACAAAATTACTAGAGATACTAATAAAACAACTAAATAATTAGTTGGAAGCATCGTACCTTCATCCCAAGATTCAGTAGGTTCATTTTGAACCGTTTTTTTGGTGGATCTGCTTGTGTACTCGATGATTCTTCCATTTTTGTGTTTTATTGATGATTTGAACGGTTAAAATCGGTTGATTTTGAATTTTCGTGGCAGTTTTTTATGACGGTTAGAGAGAGAAAGTGGGTTTTTTGTGATAGCGAATGTGTGAAAAGTGAGAGGTCAGGGGGTGGGGTTGGTGGGGTAAGTTTGGTGAGTTGGCAAAAGTGGCCCCTCCGTGTTTTTTATTATTAAAAACGGTTTTTTTTGATCTAACGGTTAGAAATCGTCCCTTGGTATGTAGCAGATTATGAGTTTGCAAAATAAAGCGCCTCTAAGCTATAAATGTAAACAAAACAAAAAATCGAAATTTTAACCGTAGGGCATCTAGTGTATCTGATCAAGGATCCTAATTAAAGTGGCAAAACTATAATGTAAAAAGATTTTTAAAAAGCACCCTATTTAAAATCGGGTCAAGTTCTAATTCTTTAAGTTGACGTCACGATCGGCTAATCCTTATTTGGCTACATCAGATCTTTCCTCAAACATGCATATCTTCACTATCTAAATGAACCCTAACCCAAATGATTATATTAGTCTTGTACATGCTTTCAAGTCGAAACTACATTTGGATTTTAAATTGGTGTGAAATTTAAAGACTGATTATACATTTTGAGTTTTACTGCATGTTCATCTTCTTTCTTATTATGATTATTCTTTCAAAGTTTGAAACTAAATGATGTAAAATGTTGACCTATTGCTACAAAATAAATGTGTAACTGTTCTTAATGACTAAATGATGTAAAATGTAACACCTACAATAGCCCAAATAAAAACTCGTCCCATTTAACAAACTAAGCAAATTGAAACCTTAGCTTTTTGAATTAGGGCCGTCCATAAAGCCCTCTAAGGCCCAAAGCTTTTAGTCATAATTTATATATCCACTAATTATTGTATGATTGACTTTTGAAAATTTCTAGTAAAGATAGTAACAAACTTTCATCAAAATACCGAGTTAATACGTGAATCAAAAGTGCCCACATTTTGTCATCAACTTTCAGATTTTGTTCTAATATGCACACACAATACTAATAAGTCAGGAGTACGCAAATGTTTTACTCATTCATTCTTCATTCTTCAACAATTACATTTTTATCTAATTGTCATGTAACGCTATCAAAACTATCTTGTAAACACATGCATAACGTAAAACATATCAATATAAATTTTGGTTATATGTGTTTTTAAAAGTCATTCTACAAATACATGATGATAAAGCCAAATGAACTAAGTTGAACTGATAATATACATTGGGTGATAATAGACATAAACCTTGCGTAGTGCACTTTGTCCTTTTCACCATTGTAGCATCTTCATTAATACAATCGTTGTCATTGCCTACACGCTTTGATTTTATGTAAGATTATTTGGTTATCATTTATTTCGATACTCATTGTCTGCACCAATTTGTTTACTTTTAGACGTTGGCCCCTATCGGGGGCAAACAATTCTCTTTACGTGATGTTAAAACTTAGAGTGTGCAAATAAGCAAAATGACAAATAGTTTTTGTTTATTTGTAGAGCTTCAAACATTCCGTCTATTGTAGTTTCAACCATGTACAAAAACTAAACATTATATGATCGAGATGTACAGTACTTGTCATAATACTGAATTAAGATACTCTCATGTTCATTTTGAAAATCATGGATCATGTTAAGTTTATTATGAAAAGAAAATAAAAGTGAGATTTCGTTGTGAAATTTTTAATTTATTTAAAATTAAACATTCACTCACAACAATATTAACATTACTTTTCATGTTCAAAATGAACATGAGAGGATCCCAATCTTATGATATTTATGTTATGATTATCTAACTTAGTAATGAAGTTCGTGATCATGGTATGATACTATGATATGAAACTATTGATAAATAAGTTCATCTTCAGCAGTGAGGATTTGGGAAAGTTTGATAGATTGATTTAAAATAAAATGAGATGAGTTACAAAGTATTTAAACGAGAGGTTATAACCAACTTTCCCTCTCTAATTTCAATTAAGCTAAACTATGTATATATTACACCCTTGAACTTTACAGTATGTATAAAATGAACCCTGGACTTATCCAACTCCACTTCTATACTCCCCCTCAAGTTGAGAGTGGGAAGAACCTGAAACTCCCAACTTGTGTAAGAGTTGTTGATGCTGATCAACTGGCAAAACTTTAGTAAAGACATCTGCCACTTAAGCTTTAGTTGGAACATAAGAGGGATGAATAACACCTGACTTGACTTGATCTCTTACATAGTGACAGACCACTTCAATGTGTTTAGTTCTGGCATAGAAGACAAGGTTTGCATCTATGTAGATGGCAGCTTGGTTGTCACACTTCAAGTCAATTGGACCTAAGTCTTTAATGCCCAAATCTTTTAACAGACTCACTAACTAAGTGACTTCACAGCAGGTTAGATCCATGGATCTATACTTTGCTTTGCTGATGATCTTGAGACTACACTTTGTTTCTTGGACTTCCATGAGATAGGATAATTACCTAGCAATATACAATAGCTTGCGGTAGGCCTTCTTGTCATTGGGCAGCTAGCCCAGTCTGAATCACAGTAAGCAATGAGATGAACAAAAGAATTATTGGCCAATAGGGCACCTTGACCAGGATTCTTTAGAAGATATCTTAGCAGGTGTTTAGCAGCCTGCATATGAACGAAAGTAGGTTATTGCATGAGTTGACTTAAGACTTTGACTATAAAGCAAATATCAGGCCTGGTGATTGAAAGGTAGATCAATTTGCCAATGAGTCTTCTACAGGATTCAGGATCAGGCAGAAGAGTACCCAAGTTAGCTTGAAGTTTTACATGTTGGTCATTGGTAACTTGTAAGGCTTAGAATTAAGAACACCAGCTTCTTGTAGCAAATCTATAGTGTACTTCTTTTGAGATATGAAAATGCCCTGTTCACTTCTAGGCGCTTCCAAACCCAAGAAATAACTCAAAGATCCTAAGCCCTTTATATGAAAATGAGAGTTTAACTGGGACTTTAAAGCTTAAATGTCCACTGCATGAGTGCCAGTGATCAACAAATAATCAACTTACACTAAAACTGGAGTGAAGGATATCTCAGTATTCTTGGTAAACAAAGAGTAATATGCTTTTGACTGAACATACACAAATGACAGCAAAGCAAATGATAATTTGGCAAACCACTACCTTGGTTCCTACTTAAGCCCATACAAAGATTTCTTTAGCTTACAAACCTTGTTAGACTTACCAACATCTTGAACAGGTTCCCCCTAACAAGTATAGCCCAAAGGTATATCCATTTGACATACATCCCAATTCTTCATAGCTGCCACAGCTAGCAAAGCTCTCACAGTAACCATTTTGGCCACTAGGGCAAAAGTCTCCTCATAGTCTACACCTTTCCTTTGCCTATTCCCATTGACCACTAACCTGGCTTTTTCCGGTCAACTGTACCATCTGCCTTCAATTTGGTTTTGAAACTTCAATGACAGGAAACTGCCTTCTTTAAGGGTGTTAAATATGTTACTTCCCAAGTACCATTCAACTCCAAATCCTTTAGTTCATAATTCATAGCCATCCACAGTCTTTGTCCTTAACAACTTCTTTAAAGGAAGTAGGAGAGATTTGTGAAAGTAATGCAGCAATGAAAGATTGAAACTATGAGTAGACATGAATAACAGAAACCTGATTTGCTCTGGGAATAGTGGGAGTAACATAATATTTGTAGCCAAGTAGGAGCAAAAGTAGTTCTTGATGACTATCTACAAGCAGTCACAGGTGGTGGTTGTTCTTGAACTAGTTCATCA
Source organism: Artemisia annua (assembly GCA_014162995.1). Lineage (NCBI taxonomy): Eukaryota > Viridiplantae > Streptophyta > Magnoliopsida > Asterales > Asteraceae > Artemisia > Artemisia annua. Next base: position 138,921 of record LBNU01011263.1, read on the forward strand.
TTTGGAATTTCAGGTGGTGGTTATACTTCAGGTGGCATAACAGTTGGAGGTACAGTGGGAATGGGAACAATTGGTGGTCTGTGAGGAACAGTAAGAGCAGTAGTAGTTACATATTCATCATACCAATGGGCTATTTGAGGTGTAAAAGAAGGAAAAGGATGCAACAGTTTTAACATGTGTGGTTTAGAATAAGGAAAAATCTCTTCATAGAACTGAACATCTCTAAATATACAAACTTTACTTTGGTAAGAAGATTTTGTAACTTGTAACTTTTTTTATGCTAGGGATAGCCTAGAAATAGACATAGAACACCTCTTGGAGATAATTTATAAGTTGTTCTATCAGGATTGCTAGCCATAGCCAAACATCTAAACACCCTTAAATGAATATAAACAGACTTCTTATGAAGGAGAACTTCAGAAGGTGTCTTATGTTTCAAAACTGATGAAGGTGTTCTATTTATTAGAAATGTAGCAGTTAAAACACAGTCTCTCCAATATTCTAATGGAAGATGAGCATGAAACCTTAGTGCTCTAGCTACTTCAAAAATATGTTTGTGCTTTCTCTCTACCCTGTCATTTTGTTGTGGTTTGTCTACACATGAAGTTTGATGCTCTATCCCTTGATCAATGAAGTAAGTCCCAGAACCTTCCTTGTTGTCAAGTCCTAGATGACACAAAATTTTGGATAAAAGGAAACAAAGCAATTGTTATCTTCTGTCAATTTGGTTATAGATAGAAGATTGAACTTAAAGCTTGGAACCATTAAAACATCTTTCAACATGATTCCAGTTTTAAGCTTAACCTTCCATATTTAAGAGATATGAGTAGTTTGACCATTTTGTAAAGTTATTAAGGGTTTAAAATAAGTATTTGAAGTTCAAATAACTTTGTGACTACAGGTGTCATGTGGTCGGGTGCACCTGTATCAATGATCCATCCATGAATGACAATTTTAGAACATGACAAACAAGAGTACCAAGATATACCTGCAACAAACTCATTGTCAAGTTCTTCATCAGTATCAGCAGAATTCCTCATATTACCAGAGTTAAAGTGTGTCAAACTCCTGATTAGTTGTTCAACTGTTTGGAGGTGAACATGATATGACTAGATGATTCAGTTTCAGCAGTTGCAGTTGTTCTTCTAGGTTGAATAGCTCCTTGGTTAACTACATTCTTTCCTTTGTTCTTTGCCTGACTCTGCTTATACTTATAGTGCCAAATTGGGTACCCAACTTTCTCCAACACTTATCTGTTGGATGCCACTTAAATCCACGGATATAACATTTTCCTTTACTCTCAACCTTAGTGTACAAAGCAGTTGAGTCAACTAAAGAATCCAAGTTTCTACTAAATAGTTCCCTCTGTGATTCTTCCTTCTGAAGCAATGCACAAGTAGTTTCTACACTAGGCAATGGTGAACTAAGCAACAACTAACTCCTTTGTGCTGAGTAATGTTCATCCAGACCATTCAAGAACTGAAACAGTCTCTTTTCTTCCTTCTGAGTGTTAATAGCATTCAAGAAAGCAATTATCTCAACAGTAACATTAGTAATTCTTGGTAAAACATTTATGAAGTCCAATTCTTCCCAAACACACTTCATTTTGGTATAATACTCACTTATTGACTGCCCAGACTACACAATGTCATAAGTTTCTCTATTCATCTTATAATTTCTCGATCCATTACTTAGTGCAAACCTCTTTTCCAACTGAATCCAAATCTCATAAGCAATCCCAATGAGCATTATTGACTTAGCAATAGACTCAGACACAGAAGCCATTATTACAAGTTTCCTACTGTTCAGACAAAATAGGATCAGAAGATCTAGTTACAGTACGTCTTATGAACCCTAATTTCCTCTTTGTTGACAAGCTAATTTCCACATATCTCCTCCAAGATCGATACTTCAAAGAACTTACCAACTTCTCTTGAATAGCCAGTGATCCAGGACCATCAGAAGGATGCAAAAACAGTGGATTTTGAACATAATTGATGTCAACAGTACTTTGAACTAAATCAACACTAGGAGGACTCATATTTACTTTGCGGAAGCACAAAGAACAAATACATAATCGCACTTAAAATTGAATCAATTAACACAGTAATCGATCAATTAGATTGATTAAGAACCAAGAATTGATCTCAAGATTCAATCTAACGGCTCGTAACTGAATTGAAACACGAATTTAGCGATTGAAATTTGAGTGAATCTTGTTATTCATCTTTGATACCATGTGAACTAGAACAGCAAGATATGAAAACACACAGTAAAACACATAGTGAAAAGAGAGGATCTCGGAAAGTTTGTTGGATTGATTTAAAATAAAGATAAGTGATTGTCATGCCTAAATAGCATGACTAATTTTATGCCTAATCCACTTAACATATGACAAGTGGAATATGAGGTTTCTCTCTTCTCATTATAAAATTTGATTACTCCAACTATCGTGATCTAATTGTTAGACATGAAATTAGATATGGCAATCACTTCTCTAAAATGAAATGAGATGAGTTACAAAGTATTTAAACGAGCGGTTATAACTAACTTTCCCTCTCTATTTACAATTACGCTAAACTATGTAAAAATTACACCTTTGAACTTTACAATATGTAAAAAATGAACCCCGGACTTATCCTACTCCACTTCTATGAATAGACATTGAATTTTCAAATATGTAGACATAACTCCAAAAGCGTCCAAATTGGCAGGTCGTAAAGTTTCAATATATTTTTGGATTCATAAGTCATTTAAATACGTTGGGTGCGACTTTCAACTCAATTAAACCGTTATAGATAATAATATATTTTAACCGTTGTGTCTTTAAATAACAAAATCAAAGTTATTGTTACAAACATAAACAATGTATTCGAGTTTAATGAAACTATAAATAATGAAAGAAAGAGCAATGGNCCCAACACTTATCTGTTGGATGCCACTTAAATCCACGGATATAACATTTTCCTTTACTCTCAACCTTAGTGTACAAAGCAGTTGATTCAACTAAAGAATCCAAATTTCTACTAAATACTCCCCTCTGTGATTCTTCCTTCTGAAGCAATGCACAAGTAGTTTCTACACTAGGCAATGGTGAACTAAGCAACAACTAACTCCTTTGTGCTGAGTAATGTTCATCCAGACCATTCAAGAACTGAAACAGTCTCTTTTCTTCCTTCTGAGTGTTAATAGCATTCAAGAAAGCAATTATCTCAACAGTAACATTAGTAATTCTTGGTAAAACATTCATGAAGTCCAATTCTTCCCAAACACACTTCATTTTGGTATAATACTCACTTATTGACTGCCCAGAGTACACAATGTCGTAAGTTTCTTTATTCAGCTTATAATTTCTCGATCCATTACTTAGTGCAAACCTCTTTTCCAACTGAATCCAAATCTCATAAGCAATCCCAATGAGCATTATTGACTTAGCATTAGACTTAGACACAGAAGCCATTATTACAAGTTTCCTATTGTTCAGACAAAATAGGATCAGAAGATCTAGTTACAGTACGTCTTATGAACCCTAATTTTCTCTTTGTTGACAAGCTAATTTCCACATATCTCCTCCAAGATCGATACTTCAAAGAACTTACCAACTTCTCTTGAATAGCCAGTGATCCAGGATCATCAGAAGGATGCAAAAATAGTGGATTTTGAACATAATTGATGTCAACAGTACTTTGAACTAAATCAACACTAGGAGGACTCATATTTACTTTGCGGAAGCACAAAGAACAAATACACAATCGCACTTGAAATTGAATCAATTAACACAGTAATCGATCAATTAGATTGATTAAGAACCAAGAATTGATCTCAAGATTCAACCTAACGGCTCGTAACTGAATTGAAACACGAATTTAGTGATTGAAATTTGAGTGAATCTTATTATTCATCTTTGATACCATGTGAACTAGAACAGCAAGATATGAAAACACACAGTAAAACACATAGTGAAAAGAGAGGATCTCGGAAAGTTTGTTGGATTGATTTAAAATAAAGATAAGTGATTGTCATGCCTAAATAGCATGACTAATTTTATGCCTAATCCATTTAACATATGACAAGTGGAATATGAGGTTTCTCTCCTCTCATTATAAAATTTGATTACTCCAACTATCGTGATCTAATTGTTAGACATGAAATTAGACATGTCAATCACTTCTCTAAAATGAAATGAGATGAGTTACAAAGTATTTAAACGAGCGGTTATAACTAACTTTCCCTCTCTATTTACAATTACGCTAAACTATGTAAAAATTACACCTTTGAACTTTACAATATGTAAAAAATGAACCCTGGACTTATCCTACTCCACTTCTATGAATAGGTTATAACGTGAAAAGTTTAATAATTCTATTAGGTGGTGTATGAGATCTTGAATTTTCAAATATGTATAGACATAACTCCAAAAGCGTCCAAATTGGCAGGTCGTAAAGTTTCAATATATTTTTGGATTCATAAGTCATTTAAATACGTTGGGTGCGACTTTCAACTCAATTAAACCGTTATAGATAATAATATATTTTAACCGTTGTGTCTTTAAATAACAAAATCAAAGTTATTGTTACAAACATAAACAATGTATTCGAGTTTAATGAAACTATAAATAATGAAAGAAAGAGCAACGGCATCATCATGAAGTTCGTGAGCAAGATTAATCAATTGAAGTATTCTTTTAGTTGGAGTGAAGTTTTGCCAGTCTCCAAACAGGAAGATTCTTACGCTAAACATATCAGACAAGATATGCCAAATACCACAAATGTTATTACATCAATATAGATTTAGGGAAAAGATTTTAGGAAGCTTCTTTCATGATTTTTTTTATTTTTTTTTTTTTTTTTTTTTTTTTTTTTAGAAAGGCAACATTTTATGTAGTAAATATTAGATCATGAAGATTAAGCTTTGATGACATAGCAAGTAATTAACCGTGTCGCAAGACTCATGCATTGAACCTGATAAATCAGTGTCCTTAAAGTCATTGTATTTAAGAAGTTATAAGTATTTTGATACACTTTAAACAACTTTTGGGATGTTTAAATCTTTCAACATCTTTCTTGCATAACTTTTTTATGTATAGTCATTGAATGATCGTACTAAAAGATAAAGTGAATGTTTAAAAAGTGTCATATATATAGTTGCAATTCGTCAAGCTATTTACATTTTGTTTCAACGAAATGCGGTACACTTTTTATGTTGAAACCAATTTTGATAAGTGTATGCACGTACATATATGTATAAAGTGAAAAAGATTGATAACTTGCAAGTAGATACTTGCTGTACTATTTCATTTTAAATGATTTTTTTTTTCCAGAGCAATGATTGTCCTGGGAAAATTATATTGTACTCCTATTAGATTAGGTTTAAAATTATTTACTCATTGAGTATCCAAAAGCCCAAAATGGGGAGATACTTGGCCACCAACATTGTGTTGTGCTTAGTCATTTTGGCCATTGGATGATACCAACCTCATTCCTATTTTAAACAACCTTTTGCTTATTTTTTAGTGTAGCCATGTCAATCCAAATTTTAGGTGAAGATATATTTTCTTTCCAGATTATATAATATGATTGAAAGATGATCAGGTTGAATACAAACACAGAAACAATATAGGTATGAGCTTGATAATATGATAATATATATTGAAATTGGTATGATCAATGAGAAACTATTGTTTTATCTATTAGTTAGGTTCATATATTTCAAAACCATTAATTGTTTGGTTTGCCAACCATTGGGTACAAAATTATAATTTGCTTTTTGGAAAGGGGAAAAAAGTATAGAATTATGGTATGTTCATATAAAGTGATACTGAAAGCAAAATACCAAATTACCAACTACCCAAATTACAATACTAAATAATGAACCAAACTCAATAATACATCATATCCATATACCAGCCAACACCACTTTGGTATGTATATATGATTATATGTATAAAGTTTAGTGGATTTTGCAACACGAACGTTTAGCTCTTGTGCAAATAAGCATGACCAAACAACTGTTTTTATTCTGTAATTAAGCCATAGCATAGTTATGATTCTTTAAGTTTAGGGATTAATGTAGTCTTGGACTCTTGGATCTATACCATTTTTGGGTCAAAAGGGTCGATCGATATATTACAAAAGAAGTTTTTCAACAGAGAATAAACAAAAATACTCTAAAAAATAAAAAATAAATCTATTGTTTCGTTTACAGCATAGAATCTACTGATAGATAGAAGAATACATCTCCCATCTATAAGTAAATTATATGATTTCTAAGGGGAAAAAAAAGGATTTTTAACCTATTTTCTTAAAACTTATTGCCAAGAAGAGTTAACAAGTTCTTGAGCCAACTCATCGACCAAGAAACCAAAAATGGCTGCCTCTATGTCTATCCCGGTCTCTCTAATCATCTCTTTGTCGCAACTCTTCCACCCTTCATTCCTAAAGTCTTTGTCCACCATCATATCAATTGTATTTAGTTCAACCACTTTCCACGAATGCAACCGTTTGCATACCCTTTGCACGACCACTTGATGCTCTTCGCTTCTGTTCTCTTCTATGATGAGATCAATTACAAGCTTTTTCATGTACCATGGGACTTTACCAACACCTAGATGGTTCATTATCTCCTTAAATAGCTCTTCGTTGGTCACCTCTTCTTCATCTGCTATAACATTTTCACTGTCATCATCATCTTCGTATTCATCGTCCAAGTAATGTTGTTCTAACATGTGCTTTTCAAGGTTAATTGGATCCAACCCTGCAAGCCTCTCGAACCGCTGAAGCTTTAGTAAGAGTTGATGTTTTGCTCCTATAAGATTGCAAAGTTTGTTACAACACATATATTAATACTTTAAAAAAAAAAAAAAAACAAAAAACAAAAAACAATTTACAGTATAAAATAAAACATACAACAAAAACTAATAAACAAAATCCATATCGCACTGAATCTAATAATTATATGGATTTTTCTAAATATATACTTCACGTGTCCCACAAATAATTCGCGTTTCCACTTAATACAAATGGATAACAGTACTTGATTAGGACTTTAATCAAAAAAATTCCCAATAATCAAATTGGCCGACACAAGTCCATATCCATCAACTACAAGAGGTTAATAAGGTACAAAGAGCATAAAACACTAATAAAAGCACAAAATAATATTATCATAATTGAAAACGACTATGTAACCGATTATGATTAAAGGAAGATGTCACAACATAACACAAATCATTATAATATCGACCACAGAATTATGCTAGAAATAGTTGCAGTCTATTCACAAGATAAATCATACGAACGTTTGAGCTGAAATTAAAAGTTGTGACTTACTTTGTACGCTCGCATAAGGGCAATCAACATCGTAGCCATCCTCTTCCAAGGTCCCTCCATCACGTTCTTCCTCGTCATCATCATCGAACAAAGGATCAAGTACAGATACGGGACTACATTGCTCTTTTTCTTCGTCCTCTTGTCGGTGAATTTCTTGTGAGCAATCGCCTTCACAACTTTCTTTGTCCTATAACATCAACAAATTTTCAATACTTTGGATAGTAATTTAACATATTCATTGTTTACATACTGATACACTTAGTGTATCAGTATACACTACAACCGGAGTACAGTATACCATAAAACCAAAACACTTCTAGCATCGAGAACTAAGCCTTTGTTCAAAAAACCAAAAAAGAACTAAGTCAACAACTACCGGTTCAACTAATGGGCTCTTGTCTTAATGATACCCTTTGTTGTGTAATAACATGTAAGATGGTTGTGATGTATAAATTGTGAGATAGTTAGTTGCCGTTAAAAACAACTATTAGTTCAGTAAATTAGTTTAAGCTTAAACATGTATAAAAAAAATATATGATTCAAGGAATAGAACTTATAGATATGTCTTTTCTATTCATGAATTAAATTTTATCATCAGGTAATAAATTGCATGGACTAATAAATAATTGCCCTTTGACTCATCTTCTAGCTTGTTCTATGGACAGCCATACTGCCGTATTGGGTATTACTAGTATCATGTGTGGTTATTGGATTGTTTGGTACTGTATTTAATACTAACAAGGATCCAAAATCTGATAAGACAAAATTTAGTTTTGTCCATACATGTAAAATTTATAATTGTTATTTATGTCTAAAATAGCATAACAGTTACGAGTACTATACGATGCATCCCAATAAGAACAACTTTATCAATAATAAAATGAAATATTTAAAAAACATTTCTTATTAACAAAACTGAAAATAAAGTAATATTGTAAAAGACAAAAACAACCCCCATTCAATTTTTTGTCTCCACATAAAACCATGGGTGTTTTTGTCATTTTACTTGCAATTCGGCGTGGGAATCATAAAACACCCAATAGGGACCAAAATCCTCAATTCAGTTCTACCACTGTTTTTTGACAGTAACTTTTTCTTTTGACAGTGAACTAGGCTATACACAAAAAGTTAATTGACACTGTTTTATTTTATTCGAATCCAAGGAAAAATTAAATAATTTAATTTATTAAAGCTAGCATACTTCTAAAAGTTACTACTACCATAAAAGTTTAACCAGCTTTAAACTTGTTAATTATACTTTGATAAACTACCTTCATCTTCTGTTTCTAGTAATTTCACATTTACTTTTAATTTACGGGTTTCTTGTTTATGGGGTTCTTTAAATAGTTTATAAACTTCTTATTAAGCTTTACTAATGAGTGTTGATTGTCACGCTCATTTTTTNAAAAAAAAAAAAAAAAAACAGCCAGCTACCTCTACATTTATGAGTATCACTATTCATATTTTGCAAAAAAAAATATTAAAATGTTACCTTTTTTTATATAATTTGACCGCATGCTAAAACATTGTACTATGTCAAAACAATATACTAGTATTAAACAAAGTAATACCTGTCGGAAGTGGCGGCTGGGAGATCCCACCGGCGACAAACCCTCCATTTTCCGGCGACTCACCGACGGACTTCTTTGCAACGAAAACCTAAACGGACTCGAAGGGTTCGAACAAAAACACTCTTCAGAATCATGAACTGATCTCGAACTACAAGAGCTAGTACACATCTCCGACGACTTTTCCGACCATTCACCACTACTCACACTCTTTTTCCGGCTTCTTTTTATCACCGGAGAAATGGGTTTTACTTCAACTGGTCCAAGTTCACGAGTTTTTGCTTTGAACCGGCGTAGAATTGACGATAATAGCCCAAACCGGATGTTGGTTCTTGAACCGGGTTTAGGGTTAGGGTTTTGGACACGTGAAGCTGCTTCTAGTAGCATGGCTGCAATATTGTTGCATGGGCTCTTGTTTGTGGTAAAATTTATATATGGTGATTTTTTAGAGTCTGGTGAGTCTTGATATGAGAATAGACATACATCCTTTATGCAAAAAATTGGTTTTTGGTTTTGTTTTTGTTTTTGTTTTTGTTTTTTGTGTTGGATACTAGTTTTTCCAGTAGTGGTGGTGGTGGTGGATTTTAGTTGTGTACGGTGGTAGGAGATAAAGTCTTGGAGATGAAATGGTTCTTGATCTTCTTTTAGTAACTCGTGTAGTAAAACTTTATGACCCATTTGGTGCAAATTCAAAAGTCTGTCAAAATGGTAGGAGATAAAGTCTTGGAGATGAAATGCTTTGTATGAAAAATTGGAATATGATGGTTTTTGAAAAAGTGTTGTTTGTTGAAGAGGTTTCAACAAGGAAAAGTGAAGATTGGAAAATGTGAAATGAGTTGAGTACAAATAGAGTGGGGAGAAGTAATGAGTTTTAAATATGCAAGGTGTAATTGGGGCACACCGCCGCGAATTGTTGGTTGAAAAGATTCGGACCGTCTATCGATATTTAATTATATATTCTAGTTTAATTTTCATTTTCTATGTGAGTTTTATCTTTTTTTTTTCAAGTAAATAAGGTTGCGTTTAGTAATGAAAAAGTTTTTTAATTTTTATTTTTCAGTTTTTTTAAGAATGGGGGGCTATTCTTTCTTTAGAGAACACTTGAAAATGTGTTTAGATGTGTTTTTTTTAAATAGGAAACTTATGGAGAACTTATAAAAGAAGTTTTCTAAAACTTAGTTATAAACTTAGAAAATAAGTTTTTCATCTTCCAAGAAAACTTTTGAAAAAAACCTAATTTAAACGCGTTTTCTATTTTCTTAGATTTTTTAAGAAAATCATTCTGAAAAATAGATGAGTTTTCCATTACTAAACACGCCTTAAGGTTGCGTTCTGTAATAGAAAAGTTTTCATAGTTTTTATTTTTCAGTTTTTTTGAGAATGAGAGAGCTATTCTTTCTCTAGAAAACACTTGAAAAACGTGTTTAGATGTGGTTTTCTAAAATGGGAAACTTATGAAGAACTCATAAAAGGAGTTTTCTAAAAGTTAGTTATAAACTTAGAAAAAAGGTTTTTTCATCTTTTCAAGAAAACTTTTGAAAAAAAAAAAAAAAAAACTCAATTTGAACGCATTTTTAATTTTCTTAGGTTTCTAAGAAAATCTATCCAAAAAAACAAAGGAGTTTTCCATTCTAAACACGCCCTAAGGTGTTGTTTGTTTATTAAGAGACTATGAATCTGAATCTGGTTCACACATCTGAATCTGAATATGTGGCTGAAATGTCTGAATCTGATTCTATCTTAATGTGAATAAGAGGCCAAGAAATCTGAATCTGACTCATATAAAGTGTTTGTTTTTGTAAAAAGTTGTCAGAATTTGTTAGATTATCATGAAATTTTTTCACCCATCACAAAACAGACTTGATGTCGTTACAACAATAAAATGGATTATGGTAGTGGTATAACACCCCCATTTTCAGATTTGCAGCGGAAGGTACATGGGGTGCTATATATCGATCACATAGTACAAATATAATAAACAAGTTTTATACAAGAAATATTTAATAAACATAAACCTTAAAAGGTTATTTAAGTTTTACAAGAGTCCCAAAAGTTTACAAAGTTTAGAAAGATACAAAGGATAATAAAAGTCTTTAACATTTTAGTACATAATAAAACATTTAAAACA
>LBNU01011267.1:9902-26355 GCA_014162995.1 Artemisia annua
ATATTTACATCATTCAAATCATCACCAACTATGTCTAGCCTAAATCACGCAAGACTCATCACATGCAATAATCGAAATTTAATCAAATCAAGGAAACAAAAATAGTACAAGACGGGGTTTTATGAGTTGACATACCAAGAGGAGGAGAGGGACGGTGGTGACGGCGGCGTAGGAGCAGTGGCAAGGTGGCTGGTGGTGTGGCGGTGGTTAACTCGAACCAAAAGGGATTCTAATCAAACCAACACCCAAGGCCTTCAAACTAATGATGAATTATCTTGGTGAAAATGAAAGAGAGGGTGTGATGTTGGTGTGGTTTAAGTGAAAATGAACCAAGATTACTGTTATATCACTGAAACCTTCAATCTTTGTACTAGATTTTGTAGTCAAAACAAAAGATGGTTGTGTTTTGGGGTTTTGAAGTCCACGGCACCAAAGACAGGAAACAATGAGATGGAAAAGATTTTATTTCTAACTAGATTGCATGTGACAAGATGAAGTGTTAAGTATTTAGGTAATATTATACAAGTTTAGCTAACTAATGCCATCTGTATGTGTTGCATGATTAGCGTGGCACAAGTAGGGAAAAAGGTGGATATTTTATGTTTATCTTGGATTAATATTGTTAGTTTAGTGATTAGTGGGTACACTTGATCCCGATAATTACTAATGCTAAGCCTTTAAATCAAGAAACTTAAAATCGGGTAACAAAAAAAAATTTAAACAAATAAAAGTGTTATAATTTATCAACATGTCCTATTTTAATTTTCAAAATTGAGTCACGAGTTTATTGAGGTATTTAAAAGTTGTTAAACCTTAAAAAAAATTGTAAGCTATAAACATGTAATACGTAAAATGTGCAAAGTTTATATAAAAATAAAAAAAAAGTAAAAGTGTAGCTTGTAAACTATTTATTTAAGGTAATTAAAATATAATAAACATGTAGACCGGGCATAGTCTAGAGTTGGTTTCAAGTTTAATTTACATTTAACGACGTACGCGAGTAACCTCCGACGCAGTTAATATTAAAAAAATAGAATAGTTAAATAATAAAATACTAAAATTAATGACATGAAAATTTTGAAATGTCACACTAAATCATCACAAACGTCACATTTATTTTATTCATGTGGCCACAGGACGGGAAATAGTCACACAATACACATTTACTTGAATAAATCATCTCAAATGTCATATATATTATATATTTATGTGGTCAAAGGACGAACAATAGTTACTCTCAAAAAATATTCATGTGACTATAAATTGTTTACAGTCACTGATAATGACTAAACCAACAAAACTTGTGCCTAATTTGTCACACATATTCGGGGTTTTGGTCACTCTTTTTCGATGGAAAAGGCCACGAACTCAACAATGTGACCATATGCCACCTACGGTGGTGGGACCTTTGGTGACACACAACGAAAAAAACGTGTGTGACTATATGCATATCGTCACACATTTTTGGCGTGACCGATATAACTTTTTGTACCTGTGTGTGTGTGTGTGTGTGTGTGTGTGTGTGTGTGTGTGTGTGTGTGTGTGTATATAATCTGATACCATAAACGTGACCAGTCATTTTGTTGTCAGAATTGGTGAATAAGTAATCAATTCAGTGTTTTGTATCATTAAAGCTGAAAACACATAAAGAAGATGAAAAAATCATGCCTTGGGTAATGAAAAATGGAAAGCATAATACGACATTACAAGCACAACAAACCCAGACTTACTAACTAGTCAAATAACTTTTTCGAACATAAAGGATTATCTTGTTTTTTATTCTTGGTACCCTCATTATTGCATTGCTTGAGCACAACAAGTGGGGATAACTCCACCCGTGATACGTACACGTAGTTGGATTTGATGAAGTTGAGTATACGTTAGTATACTTTCGTTGTCTTCTATAGCATCAGCCAGTGGTGCGAGCCCTGAATCAAGACTAGAGTTTGGTTTCTTTATATAAAAAGAGGTTGGGGAGTTTCCATAGTAACCTAAACAATTGGTTAATATTAATTTCAATTGATCGGCCGAAAAAGTTTCAAACTCGACTGGATCTATGCAAGCAATTATATCACATACAAGATTTTTTCCATGTGGGGAAGTGAACCATCAATAATGGTGAAGTAGGACTTTGAATGTCATTTCTAGAACTTTAGAAGGATTTAACAAAAGAAAAGGTGTTCTTGAAATTGAATTACAAAAATGTGGTTTATATAGTGTGATTCACTCACATGTTTATTGTTTTCATCAAGGACTCTAACGATGTGCATACTTTTCTCTTGCAAACATTGTGTTATCAAATCAAAAGAGTAATGACCATCTTTTTGTTAGTTGTCATTTCTACTATTTAAATAGGGTTGTTGTGGAAATACATACTAGCATTACAAATGGAATTTATTACAAGATACATAACATATGTTACAAATTAACTACAATTACAGAAAAAAAAAAACATAAAAAAAGTACTAATTGGTTACAAATCAAAGAAATTAAACCAACTATTATTAGATTCGTGAGTATTTTGATCATTTAAATGTTGAGAGGCGTATGGTTGGGAGTCGTATTGTCCATAACCTTGAGACGGATTCTGATGAGCATTTTGTTCATCACTTGTTTGACCTTGCTCATATGGTTGCGATGTGTAAAGCATTTGATCATATGGTTGCGGCGTGTGTGTGTTTTTTTCAAATGCTTGTGATGGGTATGTGTAATAAGTAGGAAATTTGTGATCATGTGTTTGAGACGGGTATGAGTTGAACGAAGGTGGAGTTTCACGTTGCTTGTTAAACCCAGAAATTTTGAACATTTAAAATACCTAAAATACCCTTCAATTTTGAACTTTTGAAGAACGTATATTTACGTATAACCTAAAGTATTTATAAATTAATACTTGAACACGCGACATTTGGAACCTACGACTTAAGATAAATAAGACTATACTTATGATATACATTGTTAAGCTATCTTACATTTTTTTAAAACTATTGTACACGCCTAGATGTAGTACATGGGCTGAATTTCTTGAAGTGTACAAATGAACTTAAACTTTAAAACAAGACTACATGCTTGATTCGAAATAAACTTGGAAAGGTCCTAATCTAATCCCATAAAATCAGTGATTTTTCTTTCCTGATTTCCCCCACACATGGTTTCATTAAACCGAATAACCAAAGCAAATAAAACACACAACACACCTTTTTCTCTAAAGTTTAAAACCCTAAACGACTACAAGAAAAAAAAATGGCGGCTGTTCTGTTTTTCTTCTTTTCTGATCGATCAAAGAGGGTGTGCAAAGAAGCATGTTGGTGAGTCTCGGTCGTGGGTTATTGCTGGTCCAAAAGAGGTGTTGATCGTGGGATATCTTGATTCGCGAAGGGAGGTGTCTTTGGGTCGTGTATACTGGTTGGAGAGGGCTGGTTATTTTGGTTTCGGTATTAGCTTTTGGTTCTTGGTTCTCGGGTTCATGTGTTCTTTTCCATTCGACTCACCAAGGGTATTACGCATCCTCCTTGATCTATTCTTCTTTCATTTTGATCTCGTGTTTAACATATCGCATACTCATGAACAAGTAAAATGAATTGGCTAGCATATGTATATTTTGAATAAGTAAAACTCACATAAAATAACGACCTGGTTAACCTATATAATCAAATATAATCCTTATATATTCGTTCTTGCTTGGTCACGATTATTTGTCATTTTTGGCTTCGACATAAACCTGGTTAACATACTACGCTAATCGAATGAAAAAGAGAAATAAAACATGATTCACTTGTTTTAGTTTCGAATGACTTAAAAGTATAACAAGAGACTTTGGATTCGAATAAGGCCGCATGTTCATTCATATTCACAAAATGTCGTGGTCAAACATATACGGGATTGGAGTTTTGGATTTGTGTTTGTACGTATGATTTGTAGTGCATGCATGGTATTAAACGATAAGTGAGATAAACCACTAATAACATAAATTATTGGGTCTTGTATTATATATGTCGTATGGATTAAAAGCCATAATATCGAATCTATATTAAAACGTAATTATTATTAACCTGTATATATATGATATAAACATGCAAAATCTCATGTCAAGTAAACCTATAGGATGTCATGAAAGCATGCATGCATACTGAACATGAACCTGTGTGATAAACTAATGTGAGTTTAAAATGAATATGAGCTAATATGTTAAACCTGTGTATGTATGAGTATACATGTGAAATATCATATTTTGGTCGTCGCGGTCTAAGATTAATGTCGAGGGATCGTAAATAAATTATGAACGACGGGGTCTAAAATTATCATCTTAATATAAAATTATAGTATAAACCTTTTAATAATTTTATTTGACATTTAATATTTAATTTTGATAATTTATATTTTGACCCTAAACTTTACTAAATTGACATATCTTATCATTTTAACCCTTAAAGAATTATTTAATTGTCATTTATAATCTTAATGTATTAAATTAATATATTTGAGAAACTTACTATTTTGGAAAGCTGCTATAAATGAAAAGTTACTAAAAATGGGAAGCCAACTAAAATGAGCACTCCGATTTAAAACAAGTTATTAATAATTAATCGATCGTTAATTCGTGTAGATTCGCTGAAGAAGGAGTGACTTTCTATTCTTATGTTATGGTTTCATTGGCGGTTTAAGGTATAGATATTCTATCCCTTTTCAGTAGAGGTTCCTCATGACTCTTGATCTTTGACTTTGCTATGATTCTCTTTTGATATGATTTTTCATGATATGATTCTCTTTGATATGATTCCCAAGCCATTGCTATGCTCCCTTCTACTTTGATTCATTTATATGATTCGTTGATATGATTTTATGATGTGATATCCGTCGGTTATTCATTTGCTATGATATGATTTAGTTTGATATGTTCTATTGGATATGATATGATATGCTTTGCTTTGTTCTTATGCTCGAGTTTTTATTCTAGTCATGGAGGTACCATGGCCGTGTCATTAAAGCACCAATGACATGACACTTTCTGTGGAGGTGTGATTGATCCACGGCGTCCCCATTTTGTAGGATATGATTATGAGCTCTTTTCCGCACTTATGATATGTGTATACCGGTCATGCGAGCAGGGTACATATATGTTTTGTTTTGTAGGGGGGGGGCGTATGGATGCATCCTAGGTATGTCGGATATGTTGGATTTATTATGCTTAGGGTGAATGTGGGTGTGTGCTTTACACTACTTCACGTTTGGGAGGTCGCTACTCCATTTTGGTACTTAGAGGTCTCCCCTCTTTGTGCATGTCAGATTTGTAGGATATATGATTATGTATGTATGTAGGAGATCTGTCAAGTACCTTGGCAGGTCGGCTCGTGGCTTTCTTATGATTCGTTTGTCTATTCAACTACCTTGTTTAGACGCTTCTTTGTTGATACATGTTCATTACCTTTCCCTTATGATTATGCTTATGTGATATATCTTTGATACTTCGTTTCCCTTTGACTTATGATATTCGTTCAGTTGTATGTTAATCTCTTATGCATTTGACAGATGATATTCCTTTCCACAGAAACTTATGATTTCCTTATTCTTATACATGCATACATTTGCTCATCCGTTTGCTTGTTATACATCTGTTCACTAGGTTTTTTAAGCTCAGCCGCATTTCCTTTCCTGCGGTAGGTTTTAGGTTGGAAGCTGAGTTTGGGTGAAGAGTGCATAGGAGCGTTAGTGGACTACCCCGATGATTAGAAGCCCATTGACACTTGGATTAGACTTGGATTTGGATTTGATTAGATTTCTCTTTGGTTTTGTATTTCATTTTGTATAGAGTTAGTATTTCTTTCGTATCCTTAGAATACCTTTGTCACTTTATGTTTATCAGTCTTCCGCTTGCGTTTGTATGTTCTGATTTTTCACCATAATGGAGAACAATGATGATACCATGAGTTGTGAATTGATTTCTAGAAGCTGAATAGTGTCATGTTCTGTGTGAAGAACGAGATATTCTTAGAAATTTCTTTTTGTATTCGTTGTGATCTCTATGAACGTCGTAATGCTAATTGTATTGGCTACCACTACGACTATTCCTATGAAATTGATAAATTGTGCCTTTCATGAATACTTGGACAAATTGTCATAGTATGACATATTAGTATGTTCAGAGACGAAAGAGAAACACGAGAATTATCTTCGTTTTCGGTGTTGGAATTTCTACGATGGAAGGAAGCAGTGTGAAGTGCAGCACACAGATCTATCAACTCTATTCATCTTAGTTGTACTAATATGTATAGAGTCTTGAAGCTAGAGCTGGAGGGGATGGTATGAAAACGGTGGTGACTACATCGGAGACTTCCACGCATAGGAGGAAGGACAACACGAGTGGAGTACAGTGGAGCATTGACTAGGACAGCTTGCTTGAAAGATCGGAAGAGATTTCTTCCGGCCGAAGATTATTCAAGCTACATGGTTCACCTACAATGATCGTGACAGAGAATCGCATTTTGGTTCACGCTTCTGGAAGAAGAATAGAAGAGTTAGACGTTTCGGCAATTGAGGTAGTTTTGTTCGCGACGCGTTAGTTTTTGGATTCATTCTTATCCGTACGATTGATTATACCTATTTCGTTATGCCTTCTGATACGTTTTGGATACTTTGAGTTGTGATTGTGATCGTCGGTATGATTTTGTTTTTCATCTTATTATGAGACTCTTGATAAGTTTGACGATGCGATTTGCGCTCCTTCGACTTTGGAAAATTCCTTTGTTCGTTCAGAATTTGGTAGGAATTGAGGAAGATTTATCATTTAGCACTATCTCTGTGCTTGCCTCGTAGGTATATGTGGTTAGTGTATCTCCTTGTAGGATTCCAACTAGCATCTATCATCTGTCATCTGTTACGTATTCGTTTCGCATTCGTTGGATCGGATTTGTTATTGTTGATATAAATAATGCCTAAAAACGTTATTAACATATATCGATATCTCTATATTTTGATAATCACAAAATGTAAACTCATTGAACTAAAAGATTATGACGTAAACAAGTATTTAGTAGTAAATATTCATTTTAACAAATCAATCACTTAAACAAAATGCCTAATGCATTTTATGATCAAAGGAACATTTTCTAAATCACTAGATTTTTTTATTTTTACAAACCTTACATTTTTTATAAAGTATGACAAATATTTCTAAAGTTATACAAAATATTTTGTATTTATAAGAAATGTTTTATTCAAAATAAATATTTTGAATTCAAATTTCTACCCAAAAAAATGGCTATATACTTCAGGAAAAACCTTCCCTACAAAAAGACAAAAGTCCTGAAAAAAATTTTTGGGCGGCCCCCTTAATTATAAAGGCGGTCCCCTTAATTAATCAAGGGGACCGCCCACGCTCCCAAACAATATTTTTTCCCTTATAAATACTGGCTCAAATCTGGCATTTTTCCTCACCTTTTGCACTATAAACTTTCTGATCTAAATCTTCTATACCATTCTCTCAAACCCTTTGATCATATAATCATAACTTTTGTTTCCAAGTGATCCAAGCTTCAACCTTTCAAGTGCAAGAGAAGAATACTTCAATCCTTCAAGACAAGAAGTATTACAACTTGTTGTGACCTCCACATTCAAGTTGTTTGTGCATCATCACTTGTATAGTATTCATCCATTTGTGTATTATTTTCGAATATTGGTTTGATAGAAATAAGCATAAGGAGTTAGGCTAGTATGGTGTGTAGGTAGAGAAGTTGTGAATTGATTCTGGTGTGCATGTAGTATAGGTGTGAAGAAGAAGTAGTGTGATTAGGTAGTGCTTAGGTGTGAAGAAGTTGTGAAGTAGTTGTGAAGAAGTTGTGAAGTAGTTGTGTAGAAGTTGTGAAAAATGTATGACGAAGTTGTGGTGTGATAATTGGTGTGTAAGGTTTTCTCCGCCATAAGGGAGCTTGTTGACATAGTGAAGAAAACTCTTGAGTTAGGTGCTCGGGGAGTGGAGTAGGGCAAGGAAGGTGTCCTTGTAGCCGAACCACTATAAATCTCTTGTCTCGCGGTTCGATCTTTCCATCTCTTACTTATTTACTTATCTTATTATTGCTTTAGTACTTAGTTATAATTGTATACATTTTGCAAGACTTGAATTCACATAATATCGAATCTAAACTTTTTAAAGTAAACAGAGTTTTCAAAAACAAGTTTTTATAACAAACCTAAAAGGACACATATAATAGATCATATATTTGTTTTCATACTAAACTCTAATCNAAGGTGTCCTTGTAGCCGAACCACTATAAATCTCTTGTCTCGCGGTTCGATCTTTCCATCTCTTACTTATTTACTTATCTTATTATTGCTTTAGTACTTAGTTATAATTGTATACATTTTGCAAGACTTGAATTCACATAATATCGAATCTAAACTTTTTAAAGTAAACAGAGTTTTCAAAAACAAGTTTTTATAACAAACCTAAAAGGACACATATAATAGATCATATATTTGTTTTCATACTAAACTCTAATCAAAGGTTTTTCAAACAAACAATTGTATATACTCAAATTAATATTTTGAAATCAAGTTTTTATAAATTTAAAAAGACGTAAAACTATTCAACCCCCCCCCTTCTAGTTTTTCACAATTGGTATCAGAGCCAGGTTAAACAAGATTTTTAAAATATATTGTATTTTAAAACTTGTAACGATCTATGGAATCTGAAAAATATTTAGAAGGACAATCTATGCAAAGACCACCATTATTTGAAAGTGATAGTTTTATTTATTGGAAAAATAGATTCGAAACTTATGTCAAATCAAAAGATCTTGATCTTTGGCATGTTATTACCTTTGGTGATTTTCCCCCTATTCAATATAAGTTTGAAACTAAAAAGGATGAAATTGTATATTTTGAAAAATAAAATGATAATTTGAAAAAGAAACTAGCAAAAAATAATGAGGCTAAAATGTTAATTTATAATGTGTTACGACGCAAAGAATATGAAAGAATTTTTATGTGTAAAACCGCAAAAGAAATTTGGGATTCTTTACTAATCACTCACCAAGGTAATAGTCAAGTTAAAGATAACAAAATAGATCTTCTTGTTCAACAATATGAACAATTTACGATTCCGGAGGAGGAATCAATAAGATAATGCTTTTGCTAGGTTTAACACTATCATCACAAGTTTAAAAGCACTTAATGAGAATTTTTCTAGTAAGAATTTTGTTAGGAAATTTCTTAGGGCTCTTCATCCAAAATGACAAGCCAAAGTTACGGCGATTGAAGAATCGAAGAACTTGTCAACTCTTCAACTTGACGAGTTGATTGGCAACTTGAAATTCTACGAAGCAATAATAAAGAAAGACTCCGAGATGGTCAAAGGAAAGAGAGAGCAAAGCAAGTCAATTGTGTTGAAAGCTAGGAAGGAATCTAGTAACGAGGATAGCTCAACCTCCGAAAGTGATGACGAAGAATATGCCATGGCCGTAAGAAACTTCAATAAATTCTTTAAAAGGCGAGGAAGATTCGTTAGACAACCGCATGATGAAAGGAAAGCATACCAAAGAAATAAAGATGACAAAAATGGGAAGAGTGAAAGGAAGTGCTTAAAATGTGGTAATCCAAATCATCTCATCGAAAAATGTCCAATGATGTCAAGAGATCAAAATCAAAAGGCGTTCATTGGAGGAGCTTGGAGTTATAGCGATGAAGATGAGAAAGAGACTACAAAGGAGGAGAGATGTCTTATGGCTAAGACATCAAGTGAGGTACGTTCCAAAACCAAATACTTTAGTGATGAAAATTTATCATTAGACAAAAAAGATTTAGATAGTGAGTATAATAGACTATGCAAACTAGGACAAAAAGTAATGATTAAAAATAAATCACTAAAACGCATAAACAACCAATTAGAAAATGAAATACTAGAACTAAAAATTAAATACACCATTTAAAAAAAGGTAAAGAAATTTTTGAAGAATGTAAATCATGTCAAGACTTTAAAAATGAAAACGAAATACTTAAGGAAGAAATTTGCAAACTTGAGTATATGGAGATAAAACCGGTTTAGGATTTAACTCAACTGAAGCTTCAACTAGTTAAACAAAAAATGTTAGTTTTGAAAGCGAACCTGGTAAACTAAAACCTTTAGAATCAAATCCCAAATACATACTCATAAATGATAAGAAAATACATCTTGCTAGTGATGAAGAAGTAAAAACTTTTTATAAACCATCCTTAAAAACCGAAGTAGGATCCTCTAAACCTAAAGTAATATCTAAAACTCCACCACCAAGAAAACCAAATAACTCTCATCCTCAATCTAAAACACCTCAACCTAGAAGAAACCAAAATAGACTAAACTACAATAACACAAGTCATCAAATGTGGAATTATCAACCGAGTTACAATCCTTGGGAGTATTACCACCATACATGCATCCTAGTCAAATGTTAAACATGTTTGGACCACAATGAGACAATGGGGACCAAATGGCTAAGTTATCAGTCTTCAAAAATGTTGGAATCTCATCTACAAATGATTTCTATAAGTCAACATGGTAACTTGAAGTGCTTGAAGAAAATCCATTGAAGACTAAAAGGTACTCTTTTCTTTTATGTCCATCGCTACAATTTGCATGCTTAGATAAATGATTAATTAGATTAATGCTTAGGTATACATATATATTGTTTGTGACTCTTATACATATATACGTACGTAAAAGCTTATATACTTATAACCTAGAAACATCATCAGTTGACTTTCCTAGGAATAAAATGAAATTGTTCATTGTCGAACAATATAGAAAATAAAAATCTTCTATATCCACTATTAGCAAACTCATGGTGATGAAGTCAAATGAGTTAAGTGGATTAATCGTTAATATATAAGTAGGATTAGATACCTCGCGAAAGAAAACTATGGATGAAACAAGCTCTCGTAAACTATGGGATTAAATTAGATAACTGTGCAACAACAAAGGAGCAATAGATGTTAGGATATACCCATTCAACACTCTCACATCAAACATGTAGAATTACGTCATCACTCACTAATGATCATAGGTTATGTAGAAAAGGATAGCATGAAACAATAGGCTTAACCAATCCTCTTGAGCATGAGATCTTTAATAAACATCTTTTAAAATCTATGATTAATGATATTTGTTGTCAAAAATCTAATATCTCTAAAAATATGCAAAAATCTCACATTTTGGAAATAGTTTTTCAAATGACTATCCCACTTTACAATAACATGTTTTCACTATCAATATCCACAATTTTGTTTTGATCAAAACCAAAGATTGGAAAATTTTCATTACCTTTCATTAACACACTGTGAAGTAAAAACCAATCTATTTTATTCAAATCTACGTTCAAACCTATTTCCAAACATATGAAAACTAATTTTTTAGGAAACACATGAAAACTAATTTTTTTGCATTGTTGAATAATGCTAAAACCGTTTCTTTAATCATGCATGGTGATCTCATACTTGTCATCTATATTTATGTAAATGAAATTTATAAGTGAACTAAATCAAATCAAGAGGACCATGGTTTGTCTACTAAGACTTTGTTTGTAACAAGTATAGAAACCCATGCTATCATAACTACCCATTTATTACACATAGGCACACATTAGGATCCATCAAATAGTTCATTAATCTTTCTAATCATATAATTAAGAAAATACTTGGTGTAATTTATTGTTTCCTAGTCCATATATGTTACTTGCTTAATATATATGTTCGCATGCTAGATGAAATTGCTTGTTTACTTAATCTCTTTGGTTAACATGCTTTGCCTACATAATTGCCTACATAATTAGTGTATGCTTAATTGCCTTAAAGAGTTGGACTTGTTTGAAACCAAACCTAAAGACACAACCCTTTCTACAATTTTCTGCCAAAAACCCACTTCTAGTAATCTGGGATCCACCAGATGGGCGGCCCCTTAAATCATAAGGCGACCCCTTATTTGTTAGGAACACATTTTATTAATATCAAGTCTCGGTCATTAAGTTTTGTAATAGGTTGCTTTAGTATATTGTTTAGTTAAGTTTTATTCATGTTTACATAAGTTTAGTTCATGTTTACATGTTTTGTTAAAGTCTAAGGGGCAATATTGACAATAATGGAAACTTATGTAATCCCCTAGACACTATAAATAGTGATGTAAAGGGTGTTGGTTCTCTTAGGAATATCAAAGTTCATTTCATTTCATTTTCAAGAGTTCCTTCCACTTTCTCTCTCTACTCTCTTTCTCTCTCTAAAGATTATATGTTTTATGTTACAAAATGGTGACCTAACAAGTGGTATCAATCGCCAAGGGATAATATAGGCTGTTTTAGGTTAGATTTGGAAGAAAAAACAACGTTTTGGGGTTTAAATCTTGATTTCGCTATTGTTCCATCGAGTATCTCCTGCATTTATCGAGTATAGTCCAAGTTCTATCGAGTATTGAATAGGTTTTATCGATTAAGGGTTAGCGATTTTCTAGGAGTATCGAGTAAGTCTTTGGTTTATCGAGTATCTAATGCTAAAGATATGTGGGAACATGTTCATCTCTTGACGGAAGGTACTGAGTTGAATCAAGAGGACATGCAATGAAAGCTTTATATGGAATATGAAGACTTCATGATTGAGTCAGGGGAATCACTTGAGTCTTACTATCATCGTTTCACCAACATCATCAATGATTTGGATCGTCATAACATCATACTCCCTAGGATTGCTATCAACACAAAGTTTCTAAGTTGTCTTGGTCATGAATGGAAGAAATATGTCACGTTTGTCAGGCAGGCTAAGAATCTTCATGATGCACCATATGGATTGTTATTTGATTATCTGAAGCACCATGAGAGTGAAGTGAACAAGGATAGAGCTCTTCGTACAACGTTGTCACCTCCTCCGAATCCTAACTCACTAGCACTGGTTGCTCAATCTCACCTTGCTCCACAACCATCAAATCATGCTTATGTTCAGGAACAAAATTACTTCAACTACCCTCAACCAAATCCTTCACTACCATTACTCACATATGATTCTACTCAACAAAGCAACATCAGTTCAAGTGATTCGTATGACAACAATGACTCCATGTTCTACTCCAATGCTAACAATGATGAAGATGAAGAGGAATTTAACAACTTGAATCAAGGAATTGCACTCATCGCTAAAGCATTCAGCAAATTCTCCAACAAGTCGAACAACCGTCTTCGTTCTTCATCTAACACAAGGAATCAAGCTGTTGTTAATGATGGCCGAGTTGAAGTTCAGAATCGTAACATTGGTAGATCTGGTTTTCGTGGTAATATGGGTAATTCTGGAAATGGTCAGCGGTTTAATGCAAATGGTAGCTTTCGGAATAATGTTGCTGCTCCTCAGAAAAGGGTTGAGATTGTTGAAACGGGTAATACAGATTCTGGTAACACTGTCATTCGTTGCTACAACTGCAATGGGATCGGTCATTTAGCAACTGCATGTCCTTCACCGAGAACTCAAGGCAGTAAGTATCACAAGGAGGCATTACTTCTTGCTCTTAAGGATGAAGCACGTGGAAACGTCAATGCTAAAGACAACAACTTCATGGCCAATGCTCAATCTGATGATGACATGGAAGATCTGGAAGCAAATGCTGCAGTTATGCTTATGGCCAATATGCAGGAACTCCATCTGAGTGATTCAGGCCCAGTGTATGACACTGATGGTTTGTCTGAGGTACATGATTTAAACACTTGCTTAATACATGATATTGCCTCCCCTTCTGCATCTGCATCAGATGAGGAACAAGCTGTTCAAATCAATTCATTATTATCTAGTCAAGAGGATAACCAAATAAGCACTTTTGTTACATTTGACGACGATGATCAAATTGACCCTGTGGTTACATTTGATGATCACGTTCAAGTGAACCAAACTGTTGTATTTGATGATCCACTTGATGATGGTTATAATGATCAATTTGAACAACATGAACCTTCAAATGATCCAGATTCGGACCTCAGAACCATGCTTATGACCACCCAAATTCATGCCCAAAAATGCAATGCTATAAATACCAAACTGAAAGCCAAAATTGCATCATTAACGAAAGACCTTGAGTGCTGTAAAATTCAAATAACAAATTTTGAAACACGAGATAATCGGGAAAAAAGTTTTGAAATTGCTTTCCAAAAATCTTATGTTCAAGAACAAGAGTTGCAACATCAAATACGTGAATTAACCGTTTCCAAAAATGCTTTAATCTCACAAATGGAACAAGAAAGGTTTAATCATAAACAACAAATGAGTCAACTCAACGATGAACTTTCTAAAACTAAATCTGAGTTGTCCCTTTGTCAAGCTGAGTTTCGAGAATATAAACAAAAGTCAAGGAAACGGATTGATTCTTACGTAGAAGAAGTTGTTGAATTGGAAAAGAAAATCAAAGAGTTTCAAAATGTTGTTTATAAAACGGGTGAATCCATCACCACAATTCAAAAGTTCACTTTGCAACAAAGACCTCCCGGGTGTGGTTATGCTCTTGGTTACGATACACCTAGTTTTTTAAAAACAGCACTCAAGGAAACTCCAAAACTGTATAGTGCAGAACACTTATTTGATGAATCTGTTGTGCGTGTTGTTGTATATAATCGTGACGAAGAAGAGGAAATAGAGGATGAGAGTCGATCTAAAATGAGCAATGTTTTTTATAATACACCTTTTGATTACTCAAAATTTCCTCATTTAAATGAATCTTTTGTGCCTCAGAAAGAGAAAACTGAACAACATTGGTCTTTAATAAAAGTAAATGAGTCATCTTCTGATGTTGGTCCTGTAAAACCAGTTGCACAAATAAATGGTCCTTTACCTGACTCCAGTCAACTTAAACCATTACCAAAACGTTGTAGTGTCATGCGGTATTTTGATACATTTATGGAAGACATAACGTTTTTAGAACAAGTGATTGAAAGAAACTCAGAAATAACTGTAGCAACTTTTCAAAATGTTTATGAAAAAGAAAAAAGAGAAGTCTTTCAAAAACAATTGTTGCCACATGTTCAACATTTGCGTCTTTGTGCTACACACTGGGAAAAGGAACTTCAGACAGAGGTAAAATCAATGATGGAAGTTTTCAACGCAACCGAACAAACTATTTCAAAACAAAAAAGGAAAAACAAAGGTTTGCAAAAAGAAGCTGATCGACTCTTAGAATATGTCCTTAATGCTGATATATTATCTGTGATTATGAATTCTTTGTATGAGTCTGGTACTGCTATGCTTGTTGATGATCACACTGATGATATTAAATTGTTGCATGAACATGTTGAGACTTTAAAAAGAGAAAATGAGAAACTTGTGAAACACAATGATGATGTGCAAAATAAACTTTCAAAAGAGATCTCTCATCTTAAAAAGAAGCTTGAATGGTGTCAAAATCAAAGTCTTTCTTTCGAATTGCAATTGCAAAGTCAAAAAATTTCAAATTCCTTTAAGGATGGAGCTGTAGAGTTACAAAGTCAAATTTCCAAATATCAAAAGGAATTAGAGGAATTAAAAGTAATAAACAATGACATCTACTTTTGCAATCGTGAGCTGGAATCTAACATTCAAGAAAAGAAGCACATCATTATTGAATTAAAAGAGAAAATTATGTTACTTGAAAAAGGAAAGTTTGCTAGCAATAATGTGATAGCACCAGGCATGTACAACATCGACACAACCACTAAGGAAACACACTCTCAAATTTCTAATGAAATTGCTTCAACTTCCACAGGAATAGTTACCACTCCTAGCGTTAGCCGATCAAAGCGTAAGAGCACCAAAAGGAAGAATAGGATCTGGAAGCATAGAAGTGGAAAACTAGAAGCCTCTGAAGTAGAAGACCACCTTAGGAATTTGAATAAAACTCATGTTGCACTAGATTTAGATTCTGATTTGGCAAATTGTAATCCTAATCTTTGTGTAACGAATGTTGAACCTTTGAATGCTTTGCATGTTAATGCTTCATGTGTGTTTTGTCGTAAAAGTATGTTATCTGGTGAACATGCAAAATGTGTGGCAAACTCTCTTTTATCTCGTAATAAGAAACGTACATCTTGCAGAAAATCTAGGCCCACTATTGCTTCTAAATCTATGCTAGGTAGAAAGCCAAATGTAGTTTCTAGCAATGATGTAGTCGCCCCTGTAGTTGCGAACAATATTACTAAGAACATGTCACCACCTAGCGAATGCCTTAAGAAGAAAGCACAAACTAGTTGGAGTTGGCAACGTTGGTTAGCAAGGACACAGAATTTTAAATGGATACCTAAAATCATAAATGTGTGTTTATCTAACCCAACGGAACCCACAACTTCTTTGGGTTCCACCCTTACACCTGTTCCATCTTTGTCTCCTTCATGTGATGCAGGTGGTTCAACTTGTTCTTTGGATTGTTGATAGCGGATGTTCCCGACACATGACAGGCAATCTCAAACTGTTAAGAAACTTTGTCTCAAAGTTCATT
>LBNU01011267.1:27618-52473 GCA_014162995.1 Artemisia annua
TCGACCCAGAGCATCCTAATCATGTCTACAAACTTAAGAAAGCTCTCTATGGTCTTAAACAAGCCCCAAGGGCATGGTACGATAAACTTACTGCTTTCTTGCTTGCTAATGATTTTACCAAAGGCTTGATAGATCCAACTTTGTTTATTCAAAAACACGGGGAAGACGTTTTAATTGTGCAAATATACGTTGATGACATTATTTTTGCTTCGACACATAAAAAGTATTCAAACGCTTTTGCAAAATTAATGAAACAAAACTTTGAAATGTCTATAATGGGTGAACTTACATTCTTTTTAGGATTACAAGTTCATCAATCACCCCGTGGGATTTTCCTTAGTCAATCTAAATATGCTCTAGAGATAATTAAGAAACATGGCATGACAAGTTGTGATACTACAATACACCAATGGCCAACACAACTAAGCTAGACGCGGATTTACATGGTAAACCTGTTGACCCCACAAAATACCAAAGTATTATTGGGTCACTCATGTATCTAACCGCTAGCAGACCAGATATTGTCTTTGCTGTATTTATGTGCTCTCGATATCAGTCTAGTCCTATTGAACGTCACCTCAATGAGGCTAAACGAATCCTTCGATACATAAAGGGAACCATTAATATGGGACTCTGGTATCCGAAGGATTCTGGTTTTGAACTAATAGCCTTTTCAGATGCTGATCATGCAGGGTGCGTAGACACACGCAAAAGTACTTCTGGTGGTTTGCAGTTTCTTGGAGACAAACTTGTGTCTTGGCAATCGAAGAACCAGGATTGCACCTCATTATCATCCATGAAGGCTGAATATGTAGCCATGTCTGCTTGCTGTGCTCAAGTCATTTGGATGCGAATACAACTAATGGACTACGGCTACTTATTCAACAAAATCCCGATGTACTGTGATTCCAAAAGCGCGATAGCAATCTCCTGCAACACTGTTCTTCATTGCAAATCTAAGCACATCGATCTCCGTTATCACTTCATCAAGGAGCACGTTGAAAAGGGTACAATTGAATTATACTTTGTGGGTACTGAATACCAGCTGGTAGACTTGTTCACAAAACCATTAGCTCCATCACGGTTTGCTGAACTAGTTCACCGGATTGGTATGAGGTGTTTGACTCTAGATGATTTACAATCTTTTCTTAAAAACAATTAAGCGAGTCAGACATCAAAACCTTTTGTAAATAATTATTCAAAAACAAAATACAAAAATATAAAATCAGAAAAACTCAAAAAGATTTTTCTTTTCTTTTCATTATTTTTCTTTTCTATTTTAAAATTCACTACTTCAAGATATGTTGTCCAAAAACATTTCCATCATTTTTTCGTAAACATATCTTGAGGGGGAGAAAATTTGTAATATTCTAGTGAAATTTTTATTTCCATTATTTCTCTCATCAAAAATCATCTTTTTCGACTAACTCTCGAGCCAAAAACTCTTGTTAAACCGTCATCAATTTTTTGGTATTGGTTCGAGGGGGAGTTTCATCACTTTTTACTCTAAGACTTAACTATTTGGACTCGTTACATTATAACTTAATAACTAGAGGGACTGTAAATGCCAAAAGTATCAAAAGTTTGGTTTATATACAAGTCAAGGGGCCAAATGTGTCAATCTTTGAAAGTTACATCTATATATACAAGCCTTAAGAAATTTTTTTTCCTTCCACAAACCATAAACACGACCACACACTGCCAAAGATCTCTCCATGACCATTTGATTGAATCTGAGTTTTTTTTATCAATTGTAAGTGATTATCAAATACATTGTTTAATCTTAATCTCGTACCCAAGTCATGGCATGATTTCTGTAGCTCAAATTTTAGATATTCTATCTAGGGTTTATGCGTAAATTTGGGTGTTTCTCATATTGGATGATTTAGGCTAATTAGGATTGATAAGCCTCATTGGTAGGTCATAAATAGTTAGAATTCATAATTAATTGTGCCTATGATTCATCTGTTTTGAGCCAATTTGATCAATATTGGTTTTAGGGCTAGTAATTTTGGCTGGCACCTATGTGGTTGATGTTCGTGTGTTCTGAATGCTATTTGTTGCTATATTTGGTCCCCCTAACATGCTCCCTTAGTTTCAGTACATTAGGATAACATCTACTTGATTTTGGCCAAATTTTTCCAACTGTTTTCACTATTGTGCTAAAGGTGCTTGGCTTCTTTTAGTTTTAAGATTGGATTAAGTTTCTAGAGGCCAATTGTCAACAAACTATAACATGCCCATTGCCCATATCAAACTGAAACTTTTGGCCATATGTGATGGTTATCGAGTATGATCATGAACTTATCGAGTATTCCTGTGAGGCTTATCGAGTATCTGTCATCCTTATCGAGTATCTGTCATCCTTATCGAGTAAGGCTTCATGATTTCCTTACTCGAAGCATAAAAACAAGTTTATCTTGAGAAAGAATTCTATTCTCTTACTCGATAAATTTGTTTCTATTCTTCGAGTAAGCAAAACTTGAAACCTTATCGAGTATGAGAACTTATCGAGTAAGGACAGATGTAGTTATCGAGTATGCTCTTGTGATTTATCTTATCGAGTATGTTTCTGTGCTGATTATCGAGTATGTTTCTATGCTTTTATCGAGTATGTTTCTGTGCTGTTATCGAGTATGTCTCTATGTCTGTTATCGAGTATGATTTCTGTGCAGTTATCGAGTATGCATGATTTAATTTGTCTCCGAGTAAGGAGTGGACATTAAGAACCAT
Source organism: Artemisia annua (assembly GCA_014162995.1). Lineage (NCBI taxonomy): Eukaryota > Viridiplantae > Streptophyta > Magnoliopsida > Asterales > Asteraceae > Artemisia > Artemisia annua. Next base: position 30,352 of record LBNU01011267.1, read on the forward strand.
CGAGTATGGGTTCTTCTTTTATAACTTTTATGAAAAGAAACTCTGCCCAAAATTTTCAAATTCTATCAAGTATGGATTTTATAAAAGTTATCGAGTTTGTGTGAATCTGTCGAGTATGATGCTTTGTGATTGATTGAGTTTGACTTATGATGGCATTGTCTAAATATAATTAAGGTGTTGTATGTTTTCTACCTTTGTGAGATCCTTGTTTGTTGTGCACGCTTATACTTCTCTTTATTCCTTGGTCACAACTAATCTTGTTAAAAGATGACAACTTGGTAATTGGAATTAACACTAACGATATACATCAGTATATTGTGTTCGTTGGCTGTTTTGTTGCATTTCAGGTACCATAATGTCTCAAGGAACCACTCCTAGGCACGAGCTAATTCAAGGAGATGAAAGGAACATCGAAAAGTCAAATCTGAAAGTTGATCTAGGGAAACTTCCATGTCATCCAACGTGTCAAATCATTGTGGAAATTCTACAACATCACTACATACGACAACTGCTCACCTGTTCATGCTCCGTTCCTGAGGTTTATTTGACACAGTTCTGGAAATCTATTGATGTAAGCAAGGATGGAAAAACAATAGGGATTCGACTTGATCACAAAGACATTCAGTTTAATGTCGGAACCTTACGCTCAGTTCTTGGTTTACCAGCTGAAGGGTCCAGAAACTTCAAGAAGTTTACTCCACGTCCCTCGTTATCAGAGATTATCAGACTACTACGGGAACTTGGGTATGATGAATCCAAAACCAAACTCACCGTCCTGTCATCTATCGACAGAAAGTATATTCCACAACCATGGCTCACTCTTTACTCCATCCTCACCAACTGTGTAACCGTCAAAGGAACCGGACACGAATACCCAACATTGGAACTGATGCAATTTTATTGGGGAGTTGTCAAAATGGCTCCTATTGACTTTGCTTAGATTATTTGGGAAGACATGACTAATCAAGCCCGACAGTTCAAAAATTCATCAACAATGAATATTCCTTTTTTCCGGTTCACCAAGTCTCTCATTGGATACTTCATGCATAAGTATTCAGAGATTAATTCTAGAAGGGAAGATAAGGAACATACACCGGCTATGGATCTCATGTACACCTCAGCCAGAATCCACAAAACAAGGCATGAGAATTCCTGACATTCTTTTATCAGATGTTGTTCGTGTAGGACCGTAGAACAACCTTAACACTAATGAATCTTGCGTAAATCCTAGAGAGATAAAGAGAGTAGAGAGAGAGAGTGGGAGGGAACTCAAGTGTGTGTAAATGAAACTATGTGATTACCATGAGAAACAACCAACCTCCAAATGAGGTCTTACAAGAGTTTATATAGTGTTCAAGTCTAGGGCATCACTCTACTTTGGGCTTATACATATTTGGCCCCTAGACTTTGGAATAACATGAATACATGAACAAAATAACTTGAAATAACCTTCTAACGCAACCTATTACATAATATTAATGACCAACACTTTATATAAATAAACTACATTGCTAACAATCTCCCCCTAAGTGTTGGTTATTGAAGGTTGCGCGACGTCATCATCTTTGTCGTTTAACTTTAACATTCATTGCTTGGACGTCTTTAAGAGTCAATAGATAAGTCATAGTTCATTGTTCATCGTTCTTTGTTCCTTTATGCTTTGTGATCTTCGATAAATGACTTTTCTTTGTTCTTTGTTGTTGTGGTGGATATATCTGCCTTTCGTCACTTCTTTGTCATTGATGGTTGAACGCCTTTCCAACATGCTCATACGTCTTTAGTCTTTGTCATACATACATTAGTTGTTCCCGTTCTTTCACTTTGATCTTTGTCACTTTACTTTGTAGATTCTTCTTTTTGGCGTAGAATCTTTCTTTGACTGTTGCTATCCTTTGATCTTTGTGAGAACTTTCCTTGACTTTGTTATGTATGTATGAGCATGTGGAAACTTTGTGTCACGATGGTGGTTGTAGCTGCATAAAAATCGTTAGTCATAAACAACCGGTACTTACAGGTTTGGAATTAGAGATTGTCAACAGCATAGTGTGAAGACTCCTTCTAATCCTTACCATGGCCGTTCCTAATCGGATACCCCTGAAAGGGCTTACACTGACATACCGAAGTACACCAACGATTAGGTGAGTCGCTGGAGATCACCCCACGACTGTAGACCATTTGAAACCATCGCAAACACTAAGCGTAACCCACAAGAGATTACCGAAGTGACCTGCTGTCAGGGCTGTTTGATGTTGACCCTGGCAGGAATTTCCGTTCAATCATTGAGAAATACATAAGTAAATTCTCTCATAAATGTTCTAGCAAATTGCTAAGATCTGCGTAGGACTCGATAATTTACAACTGATGTCCATTGATGTAGAATCACCAGTGTAAGAATATTAAGTGTTCCTAAGAGATCTTTTGATGAATCTCATGGCTCTAGACTCAATAAGTGCACATTTAGTCGTCGGAGGCATGGAGCAGAGGGCCTCCTTTTCAATATCAACACATCTCGGAGTGAGAGGTCAATAGATTATGCAAGGTTCTCCGTGAGAATGAAACAAGTACCTTTTGAGAGATACCCGAGTGGCTAGAAGGTTTAAGTGCAGTGCGTCACTGGGTCCATGACGTCTTGTCTTCAATACCGGTGTCACCTTAGTAACAACCAGTAGCATATGAGTTGAACCCGATGTCTGCCCTAAGGTTGAACATATTTTAATTCTTCAACCCCTTCTTTCTCCTTTCACTCTTTACTCCTTTTTTCAATCATACCTAAGGACTTCTAATTCTAATCTATTGGAATTGTCCTTGGGTAGATCCCTCCGGCTCTGGCGGATCATAGGACGGTTTTCCTAACCTTAATCACCTTATAACACCATGACTATCCTATAATTGCCATAAAACCATTTATTGAAAATCTTCTCAAAGTGTTTATGCTAATGAAACATTTTTGTTAACACTTTGAGAGTTTTTGATTTCATTGAAATACTCCCCCTTCACATGTGCTCATAAGTTTTTACGATAAATTTGCACATGTTGGGTAGAGTTGGCACTTTTTGAATTGATCGACTTTAAGTGAACAAGACCGATTCGAGACACGTTTACGTCTCTAGTTAGACTAGCTTGAAATTATTACCAGGCCTGGTCAAGTCCAAAGAAAGTTTCTCGAATTGGTACATTCTACTTAGACAAATCCTTTTCGAGACACGTTTACGTCCCTAGTTAAAGAGATACATTATCATCTTTTAGGTGACAACTAGCTCTAATAACTAACTTGAAGTTATTACCCGTCGAGGATAAGTCTTTTCGATTACTAACATTTTGTTTCGTCAATTCTTGGGTCAATTCTGAGTCTAGCTCTGACATTTAAGTCATCTCAAAGGAGCTCGAGATTCTGCCACAATTATCAAACATATTGATCACAATCATTTTTAGTCACATTTTGATCACATTTAATCACGTCTTCTCCCCCTCAAAAATAGCATATCGTGATATTTTTTATATCAACTAATTAATAGAAAAAGCTTTTGGAGAGATAGACGGACTTGTTTTAGCATGAAACTGGAACATTTTTGTATTTGAAATACTCCCCCTCAAAACTCGCATATGTTTTTTTGAGAATATGAACCTTTGTAAATTTAGAGGGAATGAGTCCTCTTGAGCAAAATTCTGAAAAATTAATAAATTTCATATTTGTTGAATTTTGCATCAAGTTTTTTTTTTTTTGAAAAAACAAAGACTTCTCTTTGTTTGAATAGGAATGTCGCAATGAGGCGTACAACAGTGTCCATTTTTAGGATAAGTGCACTTTGTTAATGAGAATCATTTGGGCGTTGCACTTTCCTTTCATTGAAAACTTGAGTTGTGCACTGTAAGGTGTACACAAGTCATTATTTTTAGGATAAGTGCTCGAAAAATATGTTAAACATTTATTTTGATTAAGCACTTTCCTCTCTTTGAAGCGCGGGTCCTTAACTGATGTATTCAGGAGACATTGTTAAGAACAATTTGAGAAACGACATGTTTTAGAAAACATTTAAATGAACTCCCGCTCAAGCATATGTACATATCCGTGTCATTGTTGAATGACATTTCTAGAAACGTACATAATATCGATTACACGAGAGACATGTCGTGAGAAGAATATTTTTATATTTTTTGTTTTATATTGTTTTTGTATTTTTGAAAATTTTCTATTTTTGTATTTTGTTTTTGTTGGTTTTTCAAATTTTGTATTTGGTTTTTGTTTTATAAAAGAAATGGAAAATCAAAAATAGAAGATTGAAAGAATGATTTTAAAGAATTTACAGAATTTGAACCCTCTGAAGAACTGGGTTTTGAGATAATTGAAGCACCTGCAACCAAAGACGAAGAGGTTTCACAAATAACAGTGTTAGAAGTACATGTTTCCTCACATTGAGGGTGTTCGCTATCAACAGTTGTAGTGGTTTCTACTTCCTTATCCTGAAGATTTACACTATTACTTGTCTTGGTGCAACTATCAAAAATCTTTCCTGTGGGAATCCATCTAAGACCAACTGTTTTAAACACTTTTCCTGTAGGAATCCACCTAAGGTATGATCTAGACGTAGTTTTCTTATCAGATGCAGCGGAAGTCTCAGTTTTTGAAAAACTACATCCTGTAGATGTCCAACGATTAGGTTTCTTATCTTTTTTCTTGTTTTCAACTGGGGTTGTCTTAGTGGATTGTGCCATGAAACTTGATTTTCCTTTCTTAAGAAATTGTGCAATACAAGCATCATGATTAGTTGAAAAAACACATTTTTGACATGTAGGACAGACAAATTCAACATTTTTGTTTAAAACAACAACCTTACTGAATCTGAGATAATACTACTCTATTGATTCACCAGGGATTGAAGTAAACTTGCGAAGTTCCTTGAGCAATTGTGTTTCCATTTCTTGTTTTCCAATATCTGTTCCGTACATTAACCTTTTAACACGTTCCCAGACTGCGTGAGCACTTCCTTCACTATCAATAGTAGCATAAGTCTGTTCAGGTAGACCAAGAACAACAAGATGAAATGCCTGATCATCAGCTTCAATTTGTTTTCTGTCTTCCTCAGTGTAGTCAGCCTCTTCCTGAAGTCTGTAGAAAGGTGGTACTGGGGGGGTTCCATTTGGCTCACCAGAGTCTAGTATCTCACGTGGTTTGAAGGGTCCATCCAAAACGGATTTAACAAGTTGTTTTCCATTTTGTTTACTCTTTAAATAGCGCATCATTCTACTAGCCCATTGTGAATAACCACCCTTTGACAGCATGGGAGGATGGTTTTCGGCACCGTTAGCATGAATATCTTGTTGAGTTGCCATTGATTCAATTCAAAGTGAAAAGTTGTTCAAAGGATCTTTTGAAAGATAACAAAGGTTGTTGTGAATTAGATGGTTTGGTGAAAAATTAGGTCTAAAACTTAAAAATGCCGATAACTTTCGTTCGGAGAGGATTTGGGCTTCGAAGGTTGGGTTGAAAAATTAGGTCTAAAACTTAAAAATGCCGATAACTTTCCTCAGTCTCACGGTCGTTTTGATAGGTATTTCGCTGAAAACGGAGTTACGGTTCAAAAGTTATAGCCGTTTGAAGTTTGGTATCTCGGTAAAGTTGCTTACTTGATAAATCTAAGGTAAAACGGGCAGAGTTTCGTTTAGGATGGTCCAAGAAGAAGTCCTTACTCGATTAACGATAAGGAATAAAGGCTAACTCGCCAAATATAAGCTTACTCGATAAAAAATAAGCTTACTCGATAAAATTGGGTCCTTACTAGATAAACAGCTCACAAACTCGATAGAAAGCTCACAAACTCGATAGAAAGCTCACTTACTCGGTAAAAACAGCTCAATACTCGATAAACCTGAGATTTGTTCCTTACTCGGTACTCACTGTGCTTACTCGGTAGAATCTGTTGTGATTTGCCTTACTCGGTAAAAACTGGCTGACTTCTTACTCGATAGAGAGTTCCCTTACTCGGTAAACTCTGCTGTTGCGAGATACTCGATAAAACCTTCCCAAAGTCGATAAAAACAGTGAGATACTCGATAACCCTTAAATCTAGGGACCCTTACTCGATAAGAGCTTCCCTAACTCGATAAAATACGTAACTTTTGAGCCCTAGATCGCTAAAACAGCCACGAACTCACGTTTTTCACCCCAAATTTGATCTAAAACAACCTAATATTATCCCTAGGCGATTGATACCACTTGTAGGACCGTAGAACAACCTTAACACTAATGAATCTTGCGTAAATCCTAGAGAGAGAAAGAGAGTAGAGAGAGAGTGTGTGGAAGGGAACTCAAGTGTGTGTAAATGAAACTATGTGATTACCATGAGAACCAACCAACCTCCAAATGAGGACTTACAAGAGTTTATATAGTATCCAAGTCTAGGGCATCACTCTACTTTGGGCTTATACATATTTGGCCCCTAGACTTTGGAATAACATGAATACATGAACAAAATAACTTGAAATAACCTTCTAACGCAACCTATTACATAACATTAATTACCAACACTTTATATAAATAAAATACATTGCTAATAGTTCGTAACACCAATGCTTATGAAGTCTATGATAATGCTCAAAAGAATGACTCAGTCGGGTTAAGTTCCACAAAATCCAAAGCAGTTGCTAAGAGTACTGAAAAGACTTTCAAGGCTCCCAAGTTTAGATCAAAGAAAGTTACTCGTCAACCGACAAGGAAACTCACCATTCGTTATGAACTGATTGAGAAGGATACAGGAGAAACAACTGTTAAACGGGCGAAAGATACTAGAGGCAAGGGCAAACAACCTCAAGAGGAAGAAGCTGGAACTCCACCTTTGTCCGAATCTGAAAAAGACGAACAAATGCAATTTGTCCTACAAGAAAGTAAACACACAGAAGAGGAAAGGTTAGCCAAGTTAAGAAAGAAAGGTGAAGGGTCTGGCTCCAGAATAGTCGAAAAAGAAGTTCAGTCATCTGAGGAGGCAGAAGAAGATAAGTCTGAGGAAACTGGTTCTCAAACACTCTCAGATACTTATACTGATCTAGAAAAGGTGAATTCAGATGATTCAGGAAACTCCGATAAGAGTGAAGCATCCTCAAGTTCAGAAAACAGCTTACTGACGAAGAAGAACAGACCAGTGACAAAGATAGGGAAGTTAGTGAAGCTGTTGCTGAAGAATCTGAAGGAGAAATCGAAAGTAGTGATGAAAGAATAAGAGTAATAAGTGATGAAGAAAAGAAAGATGATGAAGAATCTGACAATGAAGCAAGTGATGATGAAACTAGGAATGACGATGATGAACAAACAAAAGAACAAGAAACGGATGACACAACCATTGACATCACCGGAAGTCATGAGATTGTTCCATTTACTGCTCCACTTCAACAACCTCAAGTAACCTCATCTCAGGATCAACCTTCAATGACTCAACCACTTCCACCTCAGACAACCCAAGATCCACAGGAAACTGCTCATCCCAGTCTACTAAGATCATTACAACAACAAATGAAGAAATTACAAGGGCAGATCTCAGTACAACAGAAAGACCTTGAACAATTCAAAGTCTACAACATTGATGCAGCAGTGGCAGACAGAGATAAGAATAGATTACCAGGAGAAGTTTGAAAATATGTTCGTGAACAACTTCCAGCAACCGTGGAACAATACGTCAAAGATAATCTGGAAAGGGTCGTAACACAAAAGTTTCAAACAACTTCGATAATCGTTCAGACTCTACCTTCTACACCTTCTGCTAGTGATCTTAAGGGAAAGCTGTTTGAAGCAATCATAGATGATCCAGATGAGGAAGACCTTCGAAAAGCACTGATTAAGTCAATCAAAAGGGCTGAAAAGAAAGGTGAGGCTTGCAAGAAGACTAAGTCTACAAAGAGACGCCATGACGATCCAGATGATCAACAACAACAACAAGGCAAACGCAAAAGAATACATGGCTCCACTACTAGACCTCAAAGAGCAGGAACAAGTACTCATGCTACTGATGAAGTCCCGACACATTCAGCAGCTGATGTTCAAATGGAAGAAGCTGAGGAATTGGATGCTCTAGATCCAGGATTTGAAATCCCACAAGAGATACCTGCCGACATCACAGAACCACCTACAGAAGCTCCAGTCATACCACCTCCGGAGTGGATTGACACCTCTGCTCCAACTTACAATTGGTTCGATGAAATGGTCGATGCTCACCCTGATATTCCTGAATCAGAAGTACCGATAGAAGGTTCTATAATAGGTTTCACCAAACCAATCAAGAAGATCATGAAAACCCAGAAACTTATACTTTCTGATTTAGTGGAGATTCGAAAAGCAGGGTTCACAGAATACAAGACATGCACCACATCTGAACTCGAATTTGAATACAACATTGAAGAATGTGCACGTGCTCTATCAGAAAACATCACTTGGGAAAAGAGACCTTCATGGGATAGAATCTATCCTGGAAATGATCCTGACTTTACGTTTCGAGACTTCTCCCAACCTTTACCCCTCATTGGTCCTCCCAACAATCCTAAGATCCCGAAAGAGTACTTCTTCAACAACGATCTCAAGTATCTCATTCATGGCAACACTGATCTAACACACCGTTATGCTACATCTCTCTCCAAGTTCAAGGCTGCATCATACCTTCTTGATAATCTTGAAGACCAAATGAAGGGTTTGCACTCATCATCGGTTTCCAAGTACAATGTTGAAGCGGCTATGGGGATTCTTCACTGGCCAGAAATGCGCAGATGGTTTTACAAATGGAAGTTAACATTCAAATCAAAAGGCAAGCCATACACAAACCACCGAATTCTTGGCATCACAGATATTCCTGAAACTGAAAAGAGATATGGTTACAACTTTCTCGACAAAATTGTGGTCAAACGAAGTGATGACAAAGAGTATTCATTCAGTGAAGCTGACTATCATCGATTGAATCCTAATGACATCGAAGATATGTATGTTCTTAAGGTTCAAGGCAAAGTTCAAAATCTACAGGGTAGCCTTCAGTATGACGTCATCAACTTACATCCAATCTTTGCTCGTCAACGCATCATCCGGGCAAGGGTTGAAGATGCACAATTAGGAGTTGAAAGTTATCAAACCTCTCTCAACTTCACCGCCCCACAAACGAACATTCACTTAGGTATGAAGCCCTGCACGTTCATCAGAAAACCATTTGGAGTTGTCTTCACCAAAGGAGAAGCTAAGAGATTCATGAGATATGATGAGACTCACAAGTTCGGGGATCAGACTCTCAAGTTGGTCAGAATTCAGCTGGAACAAAGACTGAAGAGTTATGATCAAGGAAACAAAAGGGGTTGGATAAGGAATGATGTACGAGAAGCTCTAAAGTTCATGGATAGGATCGACCAACGTTTGAAGTTCAGAAAACACATTCGTACATTGGAAAGCTTGGTTGGAGGAAGAGCACCTATTCCAAACATCCTCACTTACCGTCGTCCTGATGAACCGTTACTCTGATTGATCATCCTTTGGTACATCATTATCTACTATTTTTTTCATTATCACATTTTAATATAATATTATTATGGCTTGTGCACACATAACAGTGTACAACCCGCACTTGTAAAGAAAGGACCCTGAGGTACGCATCAGTGCCTCAATCCTAATATAAGGAGCGAAAGCTTCTTACTTTTGAGTAGAATTAATCCACATTTTTCTAAAATTTCACAATTCTGCTCAAAAGAACAAGTATTCCCTCTCGTATTTAAAAATCTCAAAAAGTGTGTTCACTATTTGAGGGGGAGTACTTGTAAGACCTTTGTTCTAAAGTAAAAGTTCTCGTTGGATTCTCCCCATAAAACTCAAAAGGCATATTTTAATCAAACGTTTCTCAAAAACAACATTTGATATGCTATTTTTGAGGGGGAGAAAAAGGAAAAGTGATTAAAATATGATGGAAGAGTTGTATCTCGTGAGAGCTCGACTCAGATCTAACCCTCGAATTGACGAAACATCAAAAATTAGTAAATCGAAAGGACTTCTCCTGGCCGGGTAATAATTTCAAGCTAGTTTAACTAGTGATGTAAACGTGTCTCGAAGAGGACTTGTCCAAGTAGAGTGTACCGGTTCGAGAAATTCTTAGTAAATAAGTACTTTGACGGGTCTTACTTCCTTACTCAGGAATGTTAACAACTTCAAGTTAGTTATTAGGGCTAGTTATCACCTAAAAGCTGATAATGGATCCCTTTAACTAAGCAACGTAAACGTGTCCCTCGGGTACAAGTTTATTAAGAATGGATCAATTCAAAAAGTACTTACTCCTCCCGCATGTGCAAATTTATGAATTAATACACGAGCACATGTGAAGGGGGAGTCTTTCTCTAATGAAATCAAAATCCTCAAAGTGTTAACAAAAGTTTTTATTCACAAACACTTTGAGGAGAATTTCAATCATTTGGTTCTAATGGCAACAATAGGATAGTCGAGGAGATATAAGGTTGACTAAGGTTAGGGAAAACCGTCCTATGATCCGCCAGAGCTGGAGGGATCTACCCAGGGACAACACCAATAGATAGAATTAGAAGTCCTTAGGTATGATATGAAAAAAGGAGTAATGAATGAAAGGGAAAGAAGGGGTTGAAGAATTAAAAAGAAAAGTAAAGAAAAGGGTGAAAAGAAATAGCCCTCCATTTGATCAACCTTAGGGCAGACACCGGGTTCAATTCATCTACTACTGGTTGTTGCTAAGACAACACCGGTATTGAAGAACAAAGTCGTCATGGACCCAGTGACGCACTGCACTAAAACCTTCTAGCCACTCAAGTATCTCTCAAAAGGTGCTTGTTTCATTCTCACGGGGAACCGGTGTAATCTATCAACCTTCTCTTAGAGATAGTTGATATTGAAAAGGAGGCCCTCTGCTCCATGCCTCCGCATAGGAAACCAAATGTGCACTTATCGAGTCTAGAGCCCCGAGATTCATCATAAGATCTCATAGGAACACTGAATATTTCCACAACTGGTTGTCCCACATTAAGGACGCCAGTTGTAAACTTTAGAGTCCTACGCAGATCTTAGCAATCTGCCGAGAACGTTTATGAGAGGAATTACTTGTGTATTTCTCAATGATTGAACGGAAATCCTGCCAGGGTCAACATCAAACAGCCCTGACAGCAGGTCACTTCGGTAACTCCTTTTGGGTTACGCTTAGTGTTCGCGGTGGTCTCAACGTGGTCTACAGTCGTGGGGTGATCTCCAGCGACTCACCTAATCGTGGGTGTACTTAGGTATGTCCGTGTAAGCTCCTTCGGGAGTATCCGATTAGGAACGGCCTTGGTAAGGGTTAGAGAGAGTTTTCACACTATGCTGATAACAATCTCTAATTCCGAACCTGTAAGTACCGGTTGTTTATTACTAACAAAATTTCATGCAGGTACAACCACCATCGTGACACGGGTTCCACATGCTCATACATACATCTCAAAGTCCACAAAAGGTTCTCACTAAAGATCGATGCAGAAAAGTCTAAGAATGATTCCATGTCAAAATGAATCTATACAGTTGAATGACAAAGATCTGAAGTTACGTGATGAAAGCAACGTCAAAGATGTATGAGCATGTTAGAAAGGCGGTAATCCATCAGAGGCAAAGGAGTGACTAAAGGCAGATACTTACATCATTGGATCACATCAACAACGATGAACAAAGCTTGATGAACAAAGAATCACTATCCATCTAATCATTTTTTTTTGAAGACGTCAAGAGCTATGAATGTCAAAGATGAAAGACAAAGATGATGACGTCACGCAACCTTTGATGACCGACCCTTAGGGGGAGATTGTTAGGAACACGTTTTATTAATATCAAGTCTCGGTCATTAAGTTTTGTAATAGGTTGCTTTAGTATATTGTTTAGTTAAGTTTTATTCATGTTTACATAAGTTTAGTTCATGTTTACATGTTTTGTTAAATTCTAAGGGGCAATATTGACAATAGTGGAAACTTATGTAATCCCCTAGACACTATAAATAGTGATGTAAACCCTCCAAGGAGGGTGTTGGTTCTCTTAGGAATATCAAAGTTCATTTCATTTCATTTTCAAGAGTTCATTCCACTTTCTCTCTCTACTCTCTTTCTCTCTCTAAAGATTATATGTTTTATGTTACAAAATGGTGACCTAACATTAATATTTAGACTTAATGAGTTTAGATTTTGTAATCATCAAAAAGGGGGAGATTGTTGATATAAATAATGCCTAAAAACTTTATTAACATATATCGATATCTCTATGTTTTGATAATCACAAAACGTAAACTCATTGAACTAAAAGATTATGACGTAAACAAGTATTTAGTAGTAAGTATTCATTTTAACAAATCAATCACTTAAGTTATGAATAAACAAAATGTCTAATGCATTTTATGATCAAAGGAACATTTTCTAAATCACTAGATTTTTTATTTTTACAAACCTTACATTTTTTATAAAGTGGGACAAACATTTCTAAACTTATACAAAATGTTTTTGTATTTATAAGAAATGTTTTATTCAAAATAAATATTTTGAATTCAAATTTCTACCCAAGAAAACGGCTATATTCTTCAGGAAAAACCTTCCCCAGAAAAAGACAAAAGTCCTGAAAAAAAAATTTTGGGCGGCCCCCTTAATTATAAAGGCGGTCCCTTAATTAATTAAGGGGACCGCCCACGCTCCCAAACAGTATTTTTTTCCCCTATAAATACTGGCTCAAATCTGGCATTTTTCCTCACATTTTTCACTATAAACTTTCTGATCTAAATCTTCTATACCATTCTCTCAAACCCTTTGATCATATAATCATAAGCTTTTGTTTCCAAGTGATCCAAGCTTTAACCTTTCAAGTACAAGAAAAGAATACTTCAATCATTCAAGATAAGAAGTATTACAACTTGTTGTGACCTCCACATCCAAGTTGTTTGTGCATCATCACTTGTATAGTATTCATCCATTTGTGTATTAGTTTCGAATATTGGTTAGATAGAAATAAGCATAAGGAGTTAAGCTATTAAGGTGTGTAGGTAGAGAAGTTGTGAATTGATTGTGGTGTGCATGTAGTATAGGTGTGAAGAAGAAGTAATGTGATTAGGTAGTGCTTAGGTGTGAAGAAGTTGTGAAGTAGTTGTGAAGAAGTTGTGAAGTAGTTGTGAAAAAGGTGTGATAATTAGTGTATAAGGTTTTCTCCGCCATAAGAGAGCTTGTTGACATAGTGAAGAAAACTCTCGAGTTAGGTGCTCGGGGAGTGGAGTAGGGCAAGGAAGGTGTCCTTGTAGCCGAACCACTATAAATCTCTTGTCTCGCGGTTCGATCATTCCATCTCTTACTTATTGATGCGTTTTGAAAGCTTTAAATTTATAATACTAATTTTACCGATTCCTTATTACTCAAAACACACGGATAAAAGTATAACCCTCATTTATAGTAAAGAGTTTTGGTAAGATCAGGTTGTTCTACAGGGATTGAGGTTTGCTCTTATGTATCAATTAACTAATCAAGATGATTTAGAAGACTTATGCAGTTGTTTTGAAATTCAAATATGAGACAGATATGATTACTTGGATAGTTCTTATAACTCAGTGATGGCATAAGATAATGATCTCAATGGCTTTTAACAAATGATTAGCTGCTTTCGTCAAAATAACGTTTCATCAGTTAATGTTTGTGATTCAAGACTTATGTCTGCTAGTATTTAAACGAGTGGTTAACAAGTATAAGTACTAGTTGCAATGTTTAAAACTCTATTGTTTATTTCAATACAAAAGCGATTTCTTTTTCAATTGATCAACATACATAGACATATGTTGAAAACCATAAAATACTAGCCGAATCTTTTGACCCTTTTCAAATGGTAATTATAATCAAAGAGATAAACAACGGTGATAAGGTTAGAACACAGCAAGATCGTGACATAAACAAGAAATCAACAAGAGATCATAACCATAACCAAACACTTAATTATATTAACATATCCAAGCAACCATAAGGAGTTTAGCCTAACATGGCTTTAATAATCATGCTTACAGTGGTGATATCATATGAAATGATCAACATACTTTCTGAATTAATGTAATGAAGAAGCTACCGTCACTAGCGATCACCACAATTAATATCGAGACAGTATTACAACGCTTTTAGAACTTTGACTTTATTTCTATCAACCTAATGATTGGAACACGAGATGAAATATTATCAGAGCTTTGTTGGTTGTTGGGAGGAGTGTTGGTATGAAAATGAGGAGAAATGAGGCTCTATTTATAGGCAGAGGTTGACTGGCCAGGTACTGAAGTACGCCGCAAATGAGTAAGAGATCGGCGTGCTTTTCATAGAATGTCGGTGCACTTGGAGATAAACAACGGCGGTCTTCATGAGTTTTCTTGGAGCCAAAGGGTCATTAATAGAGGCTGAAGGCCGTCGTGCTTGATATATAAGATCGGCGCACTTTGCTTGTTTTGACTTAGATTATATAGGATTATGTTCGCCCCCGTAACCGGCGCACTTGAGACGAAAGATCGGCGCTCTTTTCTCTTGGAATAGGCTTTATCATAAGATTATCTTGGATATGCACATTTTTCCTTGGTTCATGAAGATCTTTGTCTAGAGGACCTGCAATGTATTTTCATGCAATTAAGTATCGAAAGTCCTTATAAATCATATAGAAACTAACAAATAACGCTATATAAAATATGTATAATTCGAGCGTCATCAAATCCCTCTACACTTAGCTATTGCTTGCCCTCAAGCATGTAAGCGACAAAACAGATTAAGGATTTTGAAAGATAGATTCTTGAAGGAAAATTATTTGTTAGAGACAAAGACATTTCATATGTGGCATCAATACATACTAGATCACCTCACATAGGATTTATTTAAATTCACACAATTTCGCTCAATAAGGTGATTATATGGGAACACTCAATTTGCACAGACATAAATCAAGAAAACTACCATAGGCTTGTACAAGATACATAAACATAACCGTTGCGGCGTGAGCACCAGACAAATATATCAAAAGAAAGCAAAATAACGCTTATTTTGTTTCAGGGATAAGGGATAACTTGGGTGTTTGTGTTTTAGAGATATAACAGCCATATTGATTCACTAAACCATACTATCGCTAGCCAACATCACTTTTTCACTTTACTTTTCTTTTTTCTAGGTATATATATTTTTCTTGCCTTTATTCATCATTTTTTTTCTTTTTCTTTTTATACTACTAGCGGCTAGCAAATAGAAGGATAATAGCAAAAATGCTTCGATATATTTTATTTATTTCTGGCTGATTATTTTGGTGTATAAGCGGTACTTTTGGAATATGAAATAAGGATAAGGGTTGATTTTTGGTGGATATTTTGCCTTTTCGTCATCTATATTTGTCTATAAATTAACCTCACTGCGATTTAGTAAACGATATACATGCACAAGTTCTAGAGTTAAAAAGAATTACCAGCATACTCATATATCATGAAACCAAATGTGCAAAAATGCTATACATTTCATATAAATGCTAAGAATATTCTCAAAATTTAATGGGGGGGTTGTACTTGTGCTAGATATGTATTGATATGCCTTGCATTTTTTTATCAAATTTCTAATATAGAATCTAAAATTTTTTGAAAATTTATAGAGCAAGCAATAATGTGGAATACGCTCGACTTATCCTATTTGTCCTCCCTCCACACTTAAGTTGAGCATTGCACTCAATGTGAAAGACTGAAAATAATAAAAATAGGATAATCGAGAGAAAAGGATCGAAACTTCCCGGAGCGAAATATGGAAGATGATATAATAGACTCGCCAGCAAGCATCCATATATTTTCATAAAACCTACAAAAATAAACAAACACACAAAAATATTTTTGGATTTTTTTTAACCATAAGGCTAAAAATGCCTCCACACTTAAATAAAAATCACGGGTTGCCTCCCGAGAAACACTTGTTTTTCAAGGAGTCTTAAGCTAGACTCACAAGGACGTATGGTTTTAAGTTTTAGGGAAGAAGGGAGTGAGTTCCGCCCTTCGATCATTGTAACTTTTTTCTTCATGATATAGCTTAAGTCTGTGGCCATTTACAATAAAAGTTTTATCATCTTTTCCATGTAATTCCACATATCGGGATGGATATTGGTGTTTTACCATGTATGGTCCAAGCCAACGGGATTTTAATTTTGGTTGTTTGAATTTATATTTTGAGTGAAATAATAGTACTTTGTCTCCTTTGTTGAATTCTTTAAGGATTTTAAGTTTTCGATCATGTCAGATTTTTGTTCTTTCTTTGTATAGTATTGAATTTTCATAATCATGTAAACGGAATTCGTCTAACTCATGTAGTTAAAACATACGTTTTTCTCCAGCGGCTATCAAGTCGGTATTACAATGTTTAAGTGCCCAATACGCACGATGTTTAATTTCTAGCAGTAAATGACAAGCTTTTCCATATATTAATTTATAAGGTGTTGTTCCCGTAGGTGTTTTGTATGCTTTGCAAAAAGCCCACAGATCGTCATCCAATTTTTTAGACCATATAGCATGATTGTCTTTTACAGTTTTTTCTAGGATTCTTTTTAAGGCTCTGTTTGTGTTTTCTACTTGACCACTAGTTTGAGGATGATATGAGGTAGAAAAACGATGGTTTACACCATACTTCTTCGTTGCTTTTTCCATCATTTGATTACAAAAATGTGTTCCTCTGTCGCTAATTGAAGCTCTTGGGACTCCAAAACGACAAAAGAAATTTTTAAGAAATGTTATAACGACTTATGCATCATTAGTTTGAAAAGCTTGGGCTTCTGCCCATTTTGAGACATAATCAATAGCACCCAATATATATTCGAACTTATGGGGTTTTGGAAAAGTACTGTTGATCCCAGTTGAGCAGTTGATCTAGTATTACTATCTTAGATAAACCAAGACAATAATGTATAGAAGCTGACTTGTATGTAACCTTAATCACTATGCGGAATATAGTAATTAACTTAAGAAGAACACGAACACAAGTAATTCACACCTTAAACACTTCAATATAATTAATACGAGCACTCTGAATAGTGCTAGGGTTTTACAACCTTGAAGTGTATGAATACTAGAATAATACGTACTCTAGACAAACCCTAGGATCTCCTTTTATACACCAAGGAACCCTACGGCCTTACATCAACTTCCTATACAAGACAAAGATATTCTAAAACAATAGAATATTACAAAACATCTTTACTATAAATACAAAGTCGCGTACATAATCTTATCACCAAGCAGCAGAGTTATCATGGCAGTATACTTCCAGCAGTAGAGTCTCAGCAGTAGTCATGTCTGGCAGTAGAGACTTTACACTAGCAGTAGAGTTGTCTGACCAGCAGTAGAGTATACACAGAAGTAGAGTTAACTTAAAACCCAACAATCCTCCCCTAAACTTGATATTTTCCCTGAAAATATGCAAGTTTCTTATAAGCTCGAATAAACACCAAGAGGATGCTTTCAAACACTCTATCTTCTTCCTACCTCTCTAGTACTTTGCTGCTCAATTCTTTTAACCAAACTTTGAAGATCAGGAGTCACTTCTGAACATCTAAGCTTAGCTTCAATCATGGCTTTTAGAACTCCAGTCTTCAAAGGATAATCTTTATCAACAAACATAAAGACATCAGCTCCATCTTGAGTAGATACATGATGTACATCACATGAGTTATAATGTTTCCATATTGTAGTCATGCTTTCTGCTTCAAATCTCCAATGTCTGTCACTAGGATCTGGATTATACATTCTTTGAAAACATACCCATAACTCCATGGCCTTCACATTCTTTGAATCTGCATGAGCATTCTTAGACTTTACCAAACTCCATAGAGTATGCAGATCAGATCTATCACAAGACCTAACAAGATCTTCAAAATCTCTGTACATTTCCACTTCACCTCCAACTCTGACTATCTTCCAAGCTGCACTAAATTCATCTTCAGCTACTTCCCAATCTACAATTTGTTGTCTAGCTTGGGCTGGTTCAATAAACACATCATCTTGTTCAATCAAAAACCTGTCATCAGCAACCTTTTGATGTAGTTCATCTACCTGTTCAGTCAATCCAGCAGAGTTAGATCCTTCCATCTTTGATTTCTTAGCTCTTTCTCTACAAGCAGCCATGTGCTCATCATGACTCTTTTTCCAATTTTCCTCTTCCTTAGAACCCATTGGGATAAACATTTTATTCATTTTGTACCCAGAATAATAATGCAGTCTAATAGCATCATGTGCCATCCCTTTGAATTGATGCATTTTCCATCCACACTGAGCACACAAGTAAAGTTTCATTTGTTTGATGAGTTGTGCTTCTGTAGGCTTTCTTTTCCTCTTCTTTTGCTTACCTTGATAATTACCAACCATAAGCTCAGAAGCTTCAACAATGATCTTCCTAATGAACTCATGCAACTGTGTAGTCTTTTGCTCAGGACTTAAAGTAACATCTGCAGTCAATTCAATAGCTTTCATATGCACCTCAGGATTCTTTTTAATCAAATACTCAACTTCATCTGGTGTAAGCACATAGTCAAATTCATCACTTGTAGTCTTTGATTCACCCTGTCCACTTCTCCTAGACTTCAAAGCCTCAAGTACCTCATGTTCAGCTAACAATCTAGCCTGTTCATCTACACCAGCTTCATCTGAATCACCCATAGCAAGCTCCATAGCTAAAGCTCTATCAGCATCAATCAATTTATCCTTAGGCCAAAACTCCTGAGGTAATTTCTTGTACTCTTCTTCATCATCACTTGAATCAGAGACATCTTCTTCAACAAGCTTCTGTTTTCCTTTATCAGTACTAGAAATAACAGGTTTTGCCTTTGGAATTATTGGTGTGGGTTCTCTAATTGATACACCTTTTGTGGGCAATTTGGATACATGAATTGGTTGGGATAGAGATATTGGTTGAGATGGTGCAATGGTTACTGGTTCAGTTTGAAGTGGTTGAGATGTAAGTTCAATTGGGAATTTCTCTTGAAGCATCAACAAAGTCTCAGCAACAGAGTTATCACCTGATCCTGATCCAGCAGTAGAGTTCTCACCAGCAGTAGACTCTTGAGCAGTAGAGTCTTTAACTTGTATAGCCTTATCCAGAACTGCTTCATGATCATTCTTATCCACTACCACATAACTATCAACATTATCACCACTGTCATCATCTCCTTTAGCCTCCCCTGAAGCCAAAACAGTACCCTCAATAATCCCTGCATCAAGACTAGGCTCCAAAACAATAGCAGCAGACTCTTTCACAGCAGTAGTGTCAGCAGTATTGTCAATTTCCATAGCAGCAGTCTTTAAAGCAGCAGAGTTACTTACCAAACCATCATCACCAACAACTTGAGCATCAACAATTTTGATTCCCCCAATTTCCTCCCCTGAAACTGTGCTATTCCTCCCCTGTTTGGAAGCATCCTCTCCCAAAGTAGCAGCAGTGTTGGTAGAAGAGAATTGTTTCTGCAAATCCTCCATTTGTTGCTTCAAAGTGTTGATCAAGTTCCCTTGAGCAGCTGTGAGAGTCTCAAGAGCAGTAACCTTGAATTCCAAGTTGTGACACTTAGTTTCCAAGTTGGTACAAGTATCCCTCAATTCCTTTATTTGTTGCATACTAGTCTCATCACTTCGACCTGTATTACCTGGTCCGAGAGGTGAATCATTGACATTGACATTTTGTACATTGGGGTTAGCCATCAATTCAATAGTTTCAATCCTGTCCTCCTCACTTCGGGATGTGTGACCTTCCCTGAGAGGTGAGTCTTGGGACATTAACCCAGTATCAAACCTAGTTTGATCAACTGAGCCCCCTATGTTTTCCAGGTGGCTAGGGAATCCATCACCTGTGTTTGACTCATGAGAATCATTCACATTAGATGTTGCCTTGGATTGGGTCTTACTTATGTTAACACTATCCTGCTCTGCTGCTAAGCTAGTAGCAGTAGTGTTAGCCCTCACCAACTTGTCACCTACATCACCTGTGACAGCCCCATCTGCTACAAAATCCATCCTAACACTGGTCTGGGGTAACTCAGTGTTCTTTGAGGCTTTCCTACGGGTATAGGTCTTTTGGGGGATAATTGGAATGAGATCATGTTCTGAATCATGTTGTGAATCAGAAGTGGGTGTGTGTTGGGAGTCAGTTTGTGTTCCTGATCCTTCACCCTGAGCATTTTCAATTAACTCCAACATGTAAGGAGTGAGAGGTACATCCTGACCAGTAAAATCTGTGTTTTCTTTTGCTAAAAAAGTAAAAGACACTGAACCCATCTTTTTACACTCAAAAATAGATCTGTGGGTTCTGTTTAATTCAATGTGATCATTTATTAGCATTTGAACAAACCTTGGATAGGTAAAAGTTTTTCCATTAATATTTGACACAAACCCTTCAAAAATCATGTTTGAAAAATTAAAAGGGTCCCCTTTGCTTAAGCAAATCATAGCAGATGCTATGCTTGCATTCACCTCATTCCACCCAGTTGTTTTAGGACTAAAACAGTGTAATAAGGTATGTGCCAAAAATTTCCATTTAGGAGAAAAAGAACCTTTTTGAAACTTTGTACCAGAACCTTTCCTTACATATCCCAAAGCCTCCAGCCCTTCAAACAGTTCATCTTTGGTAAGACCTTTGGAACCTTCTTCATCATCAAACAGCAAAACATGCCTGATGTTGTCTTCAGAGACCAACACCTTTTGTTCATCAACATGAGCCTGAATATATTTTTCTCCTTTGTGAGTCTTCAATGTGGCAGTAGACCAAAATTGTTTGACATGAGAAACATAAATGGTTGGATTCTCAGTCAAAGCAAACTTGAGAGATGTAGCACTTAGAAAATTTGCCATATCTGTGAAGACAGCAGGAAGGACATTTGGATCAAGTTCAGCCACAACATTGTGACTTTTAGGCCATGTTCGATTGGTAAGCATGATGTTAAGGTTCTTGTAATTGGGTTTTTGGAATATGAATGTTGTGAGAGAGCAAATGTGTTTGAAAACTGCAATTCGTGGAACGTGTGATGAGGAAAAATGATCCAATTAGGTTATAAACTGCTAAACAGAAGTTACATAACCGTCCCTTGACTTTGACTTTTAGCAGCAGACACCCAGCAGCAGAGTTGTAAGCCTAGCAGTAGAGTTGACTACTTCCAAAATAACCAAGCAGTAGTTTGACTTTACTTGGTCAAAAAGTCAAGTATCACACCAAATCCCGTCTTAAATGGGCAGTTACCAAAATTTAATGCCAATCACCAATTACTCATTTAATTCCTTTTAAACCTAATTGATCCTCAATAAAGAGAATCAAATCCAATTGATTTTCTCACAAAACCCTAATCCTTTCCAAATTCAAAATCATGAGCTCAAAACGCCAAATTGATGAAGCTTCACACAACTTACCAAAAGAATCACCCAAGAAGTCCAATGAGAATGAAGATGCAGAGACAAGCCTAGTGCCCAAAAAGCCAAATAACAAGAGCATAAATGATGATGAAGCATCAAGCTCAAATCTAAATCAAGCTATGTCCCCTGAATCCCCTGAAGACCCCAATCCTTGGATCCCTATGCAACCCCTTGAGAGAGAGTTAGTCTCACCCTTCTTGTACACTTCTTCAGATGAGGATGAGCCAGAAGATGAAGCCCCTTTAACTCCAACAGGCTCATCAGAGATAGCTTGGAAACCATCAACCTGGGTGTGTGACTCTGATGAAGATGACAAGGAAGAAATGTAGTAGTTATAGGGTTAAGTCCTGTCATGTCTTGTTTAGTACCATCTTTTGTAACCATTTCCATGATGAATAAACAAGTTCTTCTTTCAGAGTAGCTTGGAATATTTGTCCCTTTTATGTCTTGCTTTCATTAACAGCAACTAAGGAACATTTGCAGAAGCACTTAAGCTTCAGCAGCAGAGTAGAATAACTAGCAGCAGAGTTGAATAACTAGCAGCAGAGTTGACTAGACTTAGAAAAAGTCAAGCCTTCCATTAAGGCGCTTAGTTAATGATACTTACCAACTTAGCAATAACTTTTTCCCCAATTTGATCCAATATAAGTAGAATACCCGATCACTTTCATTCATAAACCTAATCAAATATTCTAATCACAAAGTACTTTCCATCAAAAAA